>BDMV01000001.1:20216224-20332118 GCA_008326285.1 Oryza officinalis | reverse complement strand
TGCAATTAAATCCACCAATGATAGCCGATCGGCTGGTTTACCGATGACATATCATTGAGCATTGAGCCGATGCAAGATGCATTAAATCGGCTATAACAGATAAAGCAAGATAAGGCTAAATCTACTCAATCGGCTGTAGACATCAACAAAATATAATCTAAGTCTCAAGACATATTTAAACTAAGTGATTGGGATAGATCGGACAGGGCGCCGAGACAGTATAAATCACTTATGCCTAAATATGTCATAAAATATAGATTACACAAGCTCATAACATAGCCGATTAAGCAAATCTAACATGTATCGGCTAATACTCCGATACCACTTTATACAGAGATATTACCATGAACAAAATATATTAAACAAACCGTCAAACTAGTGTTAAGATGACCCTAACCAGATTTGACAACAAGCTCAATATATTTCACTAAGTTAATATCTCGATATAAAGGGCAGATTTAATATATCAAGATAACAAGATAATTAAACCAGGTAAGGTCGGCTGAAACCCCGACGCTATCTCTATTAGCAATCATAGACAGGCTAGGGACTATGGTTCTAAACATGATTTAGTAGGTCAAACCTAACTGATGCAGCACCAAATATGTAAAGAAACACAATGCCTAAATGATCAAGTCGATGAAAACCTTTTCGAGATGGTAGATATATTGTGTAATCTAAACCAGCATCAATATATACCTCTATCGGCTAGTTCTCTGTGGAACAGTTATTAACCAATCTGAGTTATATGCTGATATCAATCTAGATTATACAATATATATGATAACTCGACGATTTACACAAACAAGATTAGAGTGTCATGAAGATGGAAGCACTAATCCCGAGAGCGCAAGCCGCCATAACAAGTTTTACCTCTTGCTGGAGATCGAAACCGATGCAGCCCAACTCGAAAGCAAGAACTCGTCGAAGAAACGATGAAAGAGTAAAGGTGGCGATGCGCCGAAGTTGTTGTATTGATCTGTTTATTATTTCTTACACAGACCTGGGTTCAATTTATACCCAGAATTACACAATCTGTCCTTGTCGGACACGACTCTTATTTCTATTACAACTCATACTAAGGATAATTCCCTAATACAAACTCTAACCGACAATATCTATTAGGAAACTAACGTTATATCCTAATTAATAGATACAATTCCCTTCTTCGGACCCAATCCGTATGTGGGAATCCTCATGAAGCTCACCAACCGAACCCGACAAAGACTCTGTTATTCTCTCGTCGGAATCGGCTACATCGGCTATCCTTGATCGACTCTGTCTCAGCCGATGGTCACAATAGCCGATTCGGTCACCAGTCGATAGACACCGTAGCCGATCCGGTCACCAACCGATTCTTGCTCTGTTTTGGTAACCGCCAGCTTCCTCCAAATCCGCTTCGATTCTATCTTCAGATCTAATATTTGATTTACCAAATTTGGTCGTTAACAGAAATCCATCGGCTCAGTCTTGGTTCAAGAGATTGATGGTAAGGAAAGAGCTATTTTTTATCTCAGTAGAAGGATGCTAGACGCCGAGACAAGGTACACACCGGTGGAGAAATTATGTCTGTGTTTATATTTTTCATGTACTAAATTGAGGCATTACCTGCTTTCCAACGAGTGCATTGTGGTGAGCAAGGCCGATGTGATGAAATACATGTTATCGGCCCCTGTGTTAAAAGGGAGAATTGGGAAGTGGATTTTTGCCTTAACAGAGTTTGATCTCCGATATGAATCGGCCAAAGCAGTCAAAGGACAAGCCCTGGCAGATTTCATTGTTCAACACAGAGATGAATCAGTCGCGTATGCAGATATTGTGCCATGGACGTTGTATTTTGATGGATCCATCTGCAGACATGGATGCGGTATCAGCCTAGTCATCATATCCCCTCAGGGGGCAAGTTTTGAGTTCGCTTTTACTATCAAGCCTTATTATACCAACAATCAAGCAGAATATGAAGCGGTCCTTAACGGCTTGCAGTTATTACAAGAAGTCGAGGTTGATTCTGTCGAGATCATTGGTGATTCACAGCTGGTAATTAATCAACTTTCTGGAGAATATGAATGCAGAGATGATATTCTCAAAGTCTACAATGAGGAGTGCAAGGAGTTGTTACACAGTTTCCGGATTGTGACGATGAGACATATACCCAGGAAGCAGAATTTCGAAGCCAATGATTTAGCTCAAGGGGCATCGGGATACAAGCCGATGGCTAAAGACGTTCAGATTCAGATTGCTCTCGTGCATGCCGATGACTGGAGGTTTGATATCATCGAGTATTTTAGAAATCCTTCTCAATCGGCGTCACGACGAATGAAGTATAAAGTTTTACACTATGTCCTACTGGACGATGACCTGTATTATCGGACGATTGATGGCGTCCTACTCAAGTGCCTAGGTCCTGAGGAGGCTAAAGTTGTTATGAGCGAAGTACATGAAGGAATTTGTGGCACCCATCAATCGACCCATAAAATGAGATGGCTGATGAAGCGCGTCGGATATTTTTGGCCAACCATGCTAGAGGATTGTTTCAAGTATTATAAAGGATGTCAGGATTGTCAGAAATTTGGAGCAATTCAGAGAGCGCCGGCATCGGCTATGCATCCAATCATCAAGCCGTGGCCGTTTCGTGGATGGGGAATAGATATGATTGGTCAGATTAACTCGCCATCAAGCGAGGGACACAAATATATCTTGGTGGCTACAGATTACTTCACAAAGTGGGTTGAGGCCGTTCCCCTTAAGAAGGTTGATTCCAAAGACGCCATTCAATTTGTCAAGGAGCATATCATATATCGGTTCGGGTTACCTCAGACAATAACCACCGATCAGGGATCAATCTTTGTGTCCGATGAGTTCGTCCAGTTTGCCGACAGCATGGGCATCAAATTACTAAATTCTTCTCCTTGCTACGCGCAAGCTAACGGGTAGGCCGAGGCTTCTAATAAGTCTTTGATCAAGTTAATCAAGAGGAAAATCGACGAACCGCCGAGGCAATGGCATACGACGCTGGCCGATTCCCTTTGGGCGTATCGGATGGCTTGCCATGGTGCAATCCAAGTGCCTCCGTATCAGCTGGTTTACGGACATGAAGCTGTGCTGCCGTGGGAAACTGCCATCAGCTCAAGGAGGATTGCTTTGCAAGACGACCTGACAACCGATGAGTACCACAATCTCATGGTTGATGAGTTGGATGATTTGGCGCATGTCCAGTTACGGGCCTTAGAGAAGATCAAACGTGATAAAGATAGAATGGCTCGTCATTATAACAAAAAGGTTGTTGCCAAGTCATTTGAGGAAGGGGATCTTGTATGGAAATTAATAATGCCGATTGGTTCCAGAGATCATAAATTCGGCAAGTGGTCACCTAATTGGGAAGGTCCGTTTCAAATTCATCGTTGTGTTCCTCACAATGCCTATTTGCTCAAGGTATTAGATGGTGAGATTTATGGACGAGTTCTTAATGGCAAGTACTTAAAGAAATATTATCCCAGTGTCTGGATCGACTCATGATCGGCCCTCCAGCCGATTTATGATTATAGCCGATGTGTTATGCATCGTCTTTAGACGGCCGATATACACTATCGCCCTTAGTTCAAATTTCATAACATGAGCCCTCATCTTCTAAAATTTGGGGGGCATATATATATACAAGCGCTGACTTTCTCAAATTTCTCAATTTTTCTCAAGGAATTTTTCAAGGAATGTTCACGATGGATTTTTCAGAAACAATGTTCAGACTGGAATTTTCAGATCAAATTCGGCTGCTTGGCCGATGAGCTTTGTATTTACACAGTACACAGGCAAAATATGCTACAACACCCTATGAAATCTGCAATAGCTGCAATGGCTTTACGGCGAATCTGCTCGATATCTTCTATAGCCTGGGCATCGTCGGCCGTCGACCCTAAGATCGGCTTCAGTGATTTGCTCAGAATTGCCAGGTACTTGGCCAATGCCTTGAGCTTTGCCGTCTGGTCTTCTATGGCTTTAGGTGATGCAGCTATTCCGGTTTCGACTTCTTGGATTTCTCGACGCGTGGCTTCCAGCTTTGATTCTAGCTCTGCCTCGAGGCGACGGAGTTCTTCGAGTCTCTGCTTCAGGACAATCGGCTCCACCGCTAGCTCATCCAACTTGGTTTTATCTGCGTTAACCTGAGCCTTGCTAGCGGTCAGGGCCGATTCCAGTTGTTCATGCTCTCGTCGCTCTGCGAGCCTTTCTTTTGCTTTGTTGAGCTTGAATCGGTATTGCTCCAAGAAGATGGCCGGTGTTAGAATCTCCATCAGATCTTCAGGCAGTTCATCTTGGATTTCTTGTGCCCTGGTTCTGATGGAAGAGCACTCTTCTACCAAACACTCCAACGAGGCCTCTAGCCGATGGGCGATGTCGGTCAGCTGGTTCTTTAGGTCGTCAGAGATTGGCGCCTTGGCTGTGCTGGGCAGTTCCTTGTCCTGGTCGTCAAGAAACTGGCCGATGTCAAAGGAAAACATATCGGCTAGGTTCTGCAAATATCAACATGGGTCAAGGATAGTCTTTTTAAACAGGAACCGGCGGAAAGGGGTCAGAGTAATCCTAGTTACCTGTGTTGGAGCATCGGTGGTGGTTGCATCAGCCTCCCTTTGCTATGTCGACACGGTAGGCGAGGAGGTTGGCCGATGTAAGGAAGGTGACGCAACCCCAGGCTGAAAAAGCAAAAACTTGGTGAATAGGGTCATGTGGCTAATAGGATAATACACAAACCAACTCTTACCGAGGCGGTCGGAGAGGGTGGTGGAGAAGGAGGAGCCCTCAATCGTGCCTTGGCTCGCTAGCGCCGTTGTAAGGTTGTTTTTTTTTGGTCCTTGGAAAAGGGGCCGATTGTGTTCTCTCCTTCAGTATAGATGATGCCACAGCCTGAAAAGGATGTCAAATTAGAGCGTAGCAGTAGAAAGGGATTATGTAAACACGGAGAAGAGATTGTCTTAACCTTGCGAACTGCGTGCTTGGTCCTTTTTGGTTGGGGGGCATCACCTTGGTCATCGGCCGATGGTTCCTTGGTGGTTTCAGCCGATGTGTTTTCTTCTTCGTATGCATCGGCGGTCGCTGCATCAACTTCCTCCTCCATCACTTGTTCTTCGAGGAATTCTTCTATGGAGGGATCCAGCTCTTCAAGATCGGCTTGGTCATCAATTTTAATTTTCTTGCTGGATTTTTGGACTTTGCCCTTGGATGGCGCTTTCCTTTTGGGGTTTTCTTTAATCATCGGCCCCTACAGCAGTGATGATATCTTCGGGGCGTTGAGGCCGATGATGGATTCCAGGATGGTTGACCCCGATGGAGCTATGGCTTGAGCGTAGCAGATCTTCTGTCCACTGTTGCTCATAGATGGAATCGGCTCATCTGGGACTTGAGGGCTGATGCCTTGGATAAGCTCCGTTACATAAAACCTGGCCGATTGATGAAAAATGTGAGCGGCCCACTCTTGCCACCAAGTTTGGAAGTTGATGTGAACAAAGGCGCTTAGATGCAATCGGTCACAGTCGCCGAGGTTTGGAAGCTCGATTTCTAGTGCTTTGTTCATAACCAGGGCCGATGGAACTGTGCCTCTGCTCTCTAGGAGTTTATGAAGGTACAGACTGATGGGGAGTTGTCTGAGCCCGCACTGTCTAGCAGCTACCATTGGGTTGTAGAACTCATAGGACAGGCTGGTGCTTCTTCCTTGGAAAATGCCTACTGGGAGCAGGCACGGGGTGAGGCCGATCATGAATAACTCTCGTGATTCCATGTCACCATTCATCAAGCTCAGTTGTAGATCGTCAGGGAGCTCAAAATCTCGGTCCGATGTGTAGACGAACATGTCCATTCTGGCTGATGGAGGGCCGGTGAAGAAACGAATGAACCATGTAGCCATGTCATCGGCCGATTGATCTGCGCTTGGATACATGGAAGCTGCTTCTCCATAGGACATGCATCGTCTGTTCCTGGGGTTTTCGTGATCGGCATATTTTGATGGGAAGCGAGAATCCGATAGAGGTGGCCGATCAACCATGGTGTTGGTGTGAATGGTTAGCCAGGGTTGAATGAACCACCATGGTCCTCCATGTGCCACGGTCTGTTTCAGCATCAAGTCTTGCGTGGCGATATGAAGTAGCCGATATACAGCTCCCAGGAGGTATCGGCCTAGAGGGATTTGCTTCTTGTTGACCAGGGCCTGAGCCAAGTGTTGACAGTTTGTAGTGGGGCCGCAGGTCGATCCACAGAAGACAAATCTTTCCAACCACAATGTCAGGAAGGCTACATGTTCTCGCTCTGAGACCGATCCTTGTTCCATGTGTTCAGAAATGTACCCAGACCAGCCTTCAATTTTCTTGGTCTTCAACTTGTGGCTGCTGTTTATCAGGAGGCTGAAGGGATTGATCTCAGAGTCGATATCCAGTCCTGTCAGTATCTTGACATCTACAAGGGTGGGACTCATCGGACCCTGTTTGAACATGAAGGCGTTCAAGGTACTGGACCAAAAGTAGCTAGCAGCCGACATGAGTGGCTCATTCTTCTTGGTATCGGCCAGGGACAGAGTTATGCATTGGCCAATCCCAATCTCATCCCAATCGACTTGTTTGGTGGCAGCAATCCTTTTATGCCAGGTTCTGTATCCGTTCAGTTTCGACGGCCACGACCTGTAGGTATGTTTCCATGCAGAAACAGTGGGCTTGGCTTGCCTGAAGGGGATTCTGTCAGTCTCGGCGTTGATTAGCCAAGTTGGGTCGCAGTCGCCCATGGGGCCTAGCAGAAAGCGATGAGATTTGTCGTCGGTGGGGATGAAGACTTGGTTTTTGAAGACCTATGTCATGGAAACGACGATGAAGATATAATACCCGGGGGGCAAGAGTAAAAACCTTAACTTGGAGAAATCGGCGGAAGAGGTAATAATACGGATTTTGAAGGAATTGACTTACCGCAGGGATCTTAGAGGCGTAGAATGGGGCGGAAGCCATCGTTGTCGTTGAAGGGGTTGTTGTGGAGTGGGTCGATGTTGACAGGACCCCGAGGGGTCGCCGGAATAGAAGAACACGAAGGGTTTGTTGAGTCGACGGCGGAAGGGTTCGAATCTGGATCTGCGCGGTTTTCAGACAAGACCTAGCGAAGAAGTCGATGGGTTCCTCGGAGCTAATTCCGCTACATTATATAATGAAGCGGAATTGGGGGGCATGTGTTAACAGCGAAATTTGGTAATCGACTTGGAAGCGAAAGGAGAACCGAAGCAGAGAGGAAAGATTGAGTTTCAGCCGGTCTTACTTAACGCATGTGATTGCCTTATGTTTTTGCATGTGTTTGCCACTTATACATGTGGATCAGTAAATATAAATATGTCGATTACAGGGTGTTCTCAGGATCTATCTGTGGTTGATGTGTTTATATCGGCCGATTGGCTTGTATAAGTTTGCACTAGAGTATTAGCTAGTGTGGTTATCTTTGCTATCCTTATCGGCCGATGCCGTTAGTTGACATTTGCGTGTCAATGAAGGCCGATAAGATTAGATTCATGCTTTACTTATATCCTATTACGAGTGAGCTGATATAGCCTTGCCCTATCGGCTGGGTTATGACAATGTGTCATCGGTCTATCGGCCGATCGGCCATTGTTTTTCTGACTTGGTTTATTTGTTTCTTGCTGATTGCAGATCAAATCAACTGGCACGCTCTGCGCACGACTAGGCAAGCCATTTGGACCTGCACTGGAGTTAAGCAGATCTCCCAGGCCGCCGTGGTAACGCGGAACCCGTTTGGTTGCTGGACGGGTCGAAATTCTGCGCCAACAAGTTGGTCCTGGATTTCTTGAATTCTACTTCTGATCGGACCACAGTTCTCCACAATGGTTTCGATTGATGCTTCAAGCCGATGGATGACATCAGACAACCGACCCTTTAATTCTTCAGATATTGATGGTTTGGCTATGCTGGTTGGTTCTTTGTCCTCATCATCAAGAAATTGGCCGATGTCAAAAGTGAACATATCGGCTAAGATCTGCAGTCATAAAGATAAGATATAGTTAAGGCCGGTGAAGAAGAAATCGGCATGAAGTTCAAAATGGTTTGGTTTACCTGTGATGGCGTATCGGCTATGGTTACATCGGCCTCTTTTTGCTGTTCTTTAGCTGAAGGAGAGGTAGGCCGATGTGGTGCAGGAGATGAAGCTTGAGGCTAAGAGAAACAATATAATAATCAGGTATACATGGTTGACAAAAAATAAGGCAAATGACTCAGTACTTACGGAAGCAACTAGAGAAGGAGGTGGAGAAGGAGATGGAGTCTTCAATCAGGCTTTGATTTGACCACGTTTCTTTAATGTAACTTTCTTGGATCTTGCTGGTTGAGCCGATTGAATTTTCTCCTTGATCAAGGATGATGCCGCAACCTGTCAATTATCAAGTTAAAACAGACTGATAAAATAAATTTGAAGACATAAATGAGGAAGTTTGTACTAACCTTACAAATTGCATGTTTGGTTTTCCTGGGTTGGGCGGCATCAGATTGCTCATTGGCCGATGGCTCTGTAGTAGTTTTGGTCGATGGATCTTCAGATGGCTTATCGGCCGATGGCTCTTGAGTTTGCTTGGCCGATGATTCTTTAGTAGCTGTGGCCGATGGATGTTGTTCTTCACTAATATCAGCAGCTGCTGTATCAATTTCTTCCTCCACCACTTGTTCATCCAAGTATTCTTTTATGGAGGGATCTAATATAACAAGATCAACCGATTCATCAGTCTTAGCTTTCTTGCTGGATTTCTGAGTTTTTTCTTTGACCGATGTCTTTCTTTTGATAGATTCTTTTGCTATCGGCCCTTGAAGCAGTGATGTTATCTTTGGAGCTGTGAGGCCAATAGCTGATTCGATGATAGTTTTCCCTGATGGAGCCATAACCAAAGCATATGATATTCTCTATCCGTTGTTGCTAATACTTGGGAGTGGGGCATCAAGTACTTGGGGACTAATATTACTGATAAGTTCAGTCAGATAGAATTTGGCCGATTGATGGAATATGTGAGTAGACCACTCATGCCACCATGATTGAAAGTTGAGATGCATAAATATCTTCAGGCTCAATCGGTCACAGCCACCCAAGGTTGGGATTTCAATCTCTAGGACTTTGTTCATGAGGAGTGCAGATGAGGCTGTGCCCCTGTTCTCTATCAGTCGATGGAAGTGCAGACTAATAGGCAATTGTCCAAGTCCAAATAGTCTAGCAGCCACCATTGGATTGTACAACTCATATGATAGGGTGGTCCTTCTACCTTAGAAAATACCGACTGGCAACAAACACGGGGATATGCCGATCATGAATATTTCTCTAGAAGCAATGTCATCATTTAGTAGTCCCATATTCAGATCGGTAGGAAGCTCAAACTCAGGATTGGCAGGATACACAAACATCTCCATTTTGGCTGATGATGAGCTAGTATAGAATTGGTTGAACCATGTGGACATTTCCTCAGATGATTGATCTACTCCAAGATATACCGAGGCAGCTTCCCCAAAAGACATGCATCTTCTCTAAACAGGTTCTTCATTATCACTGAAGTTTGAAGGGAAGACTGAGTCCGATAGAGGAGGCCGATCAACCATGGTGTTGGTGTGAATAGTTAGCCATAATTGGATAAACCACCATGGACCTCCATGAGCCACTGTCCGATTCAGCATAAGATCTTGAGTGGCAGAGTGAAGCAGCCGATAGACAGCTCCAAGGAGGTATCGGCCAAGAGGGAATTGTTTTTTCTCAACCAGGGCCTGAGCTAAGTGTTGACAGTTCAATGTGGGGCCACAGGTTGATCCACAGAAGACGAATCTTTCTAAACACAAAGTCAGGAAAGCCACATGTTCACTCTCTGAAACAGACCCTTGCTCCATGTGCTCGGATATGTATCCAGACCAGCCTCCAATCTTCTTGGTCTTCAACTTATGGCTGCTGTTAATGAGGAGGTTGAAGGGGTTGATCTCAGAGAGAATATCCATTCTTGTCAGCATCTTGACATCTATTAATGTTGGGGTCATTGGACCTTGCCGGAACAGGAAGGCATTCAGGGTGCTAGACCAAAAATAGGTGGCCGTTGACATAAGGGGTTCATTTTTCTTGATATCGGCCAAAGACAGAGTAATGCATTGGCTGATTCCTATTTCTTCCCAATGATTGTACTTGGCTGCGGCAATCCTTTTGTACCAAGTCCTGTAGTTATTGAGTTTTGACGGCCAAGATCTGAAAGTATGCTTCCATGAAGAAACATTGGGCTTTACTTGCTTGAAAGCGATTCTATTTGTTTTCGCATTTATCAGCCAGGTGGGGTCAGGATTGCCCATGGGACCCAGAAGGAACCGATGTGATTTGTCATTTGTGGGGACTAAGATTTGGTTCTTGAAGACCATTGCGTATGAGTAGTAATGAAAAATAAGACTCGGAGGGCAAGAGCAGAAACCCTAGTTTTGAAAAGTTTCAACGGCGGGAAAATGAAAATGTGAAATTAAGGAAGGGATTGATTTACCTCAGGGATCTCAGAGACGTAAAACGGTGCAGTTGCCATGGGTGCTGTCGAAGAGGTCGCTGTTGAGAGAAATCGCCGCCGAGGAGCCACTAGAATCGATGGCTGTGAAAAACTGCGCGTGGGGGTTAGCGGCGGAAGGTTGTGGATTTGGATCTGAGTGGATGATGGGTAGACCCTAGCAATGGATTCGGTGGAGTTTGTCAGAGTTAATTCCGCCACATTTTATAATGAAGCAGAATTGGGGGGCATGTGTTAACAGCAAATTTTTGCCATCTACTCAGAGAGGAACAAGATAACCGACGCGTTGAAGACGGCGCAATTCGAGTCAAGTCGGTTATGCTATCGGACTAAATTGGGCATCGGACCGAGTACTGTATCAGGTTCAGCGGTGCATCAGAGCAGGAGGAGCGCCAGCGCAGAGACCGTATCGGCCGATACGGGTTTAATGTGGCCATTGACCAATGGACGTGGGAAGCCGATGAAGGTGAATCGGGTTCGGTTCGGGCCTAAGTCAAACTTCAAAGGAGATTGCCATATAGGGATAAAGCCCGGTTTTAGGCAATTGTATCTATTAATTAGGAACTTTAATTAGTTTCGGTTTACATCTATGGCAAGAGTCCGCCGTAAAGGACTTGTTTGTTAGTTATAGATAAAGTTGTGTCCTATACGGACTATGTTGTAATCACGGGTATAAATATCCTGGTAGCTTGTTCATAGAACATATCTCAAAATCTTACAACAACCAATCAAATCTACTTTCGGCGCATCGCCACCCTCGCGAGAGGTTTGTTCTCGGCGAGTTCATGCTTCCTCGAGATCAGAGGTAAGAACTTGCACCCGACGACTCGTGTCGTCGGGGCTAGCGTGTCGTTTTAGACACGTTAAGCTCTGATGACATGATCGTCGTCTATCCTGTCTTGATTAATCTAAGTATAGCATCTTGATTCTGTCTCGTCAGTGTTTACTCTCTTTAGGGTATTTTGCCGATGATGATTGAATTATTTTGTTTACTTAGATTGTTCAAGGCATCTACCATCCCCAAAAGCGATCGACGGCTTGATTGTCTTTGTGTTAATTCTCAGTTCACACTTTGTGTTGCTATCAATCCTAGTCGTGTTTTGAGATCTAACCCAAAGCCTGTTTTCGATCGTAATTAAGGATAGTGCTGGGGTTTCAGCCGGTCTTTTCTAGTACATATTATTGCTTTATGTTTTTATGTGTATTCGCCACTTGTGTGGGTAGATCGACAGATATAAATTTATTTGTTGCAGATCATCTTTAAAGTCTTTCTGTGATCAATGTCTTTATATCGGTCGATTGGCTCATACAGGTTTGCACTAGAGTATTAGCTAGTGTATCTATCTTTTAAATCCCTCATCGGCCAGTTTTATCAGATTGATTCGAATATATCCAAAAAGGCCGATGGGAGTAAATCTATTTCTTTATTACTTCAAGTAGGCCGATACAGTCCTGCCTTATCGTCTAGGCCCTCACGATGCTCCATCGGCATACAGGCCGACCGGCCATCGTTTGCTAACATGGTTTACTTGTCTCCTCTTGTTGATTGCAGATCAAATCAACTGGCACGCCCTTAACACACCTAGGCAAGCAATTGGACCTGCACTGGAGTTAAGCAGATCTCCCAGGCCGCCGTGGAAACGTGGAACCCGTTAGGACATCGGCGGGTCGAAATTCTGCGCCAACAAGAGCCTCGTTTTCTTTAGATTTTTTATAGATCTAGAGTTTTTGCCGTGGCTAACAAGTTTTCTACTAAGCCACATGTTTTTGATGGAGTTGATTTTCTTTATTGGTGTGACAAGGTGTAATCTTATATCATGGCTCAAGATTATGACATTTGGCTTAAGGTTGCTAATCCCTATGAGATTCCTGATGTAATTAATACTGCTGTTTTAAAAACTTAATTTGAAAACAATTGTAAAGCTATAAATATTTTATTGAGTGGAATTTCTCCTTCGGATTTTGATCGTGTGTCACATCTCAAAACTGGCAATGATATTTGGAATGCTTTGCATAATTTTCATCAAGGAACTTCTAACATTAAAGAATTGCATAAAGATCTTTTCAAAAAGGAATACATAAAATTTGAGATGAAATCTTGAGAAGCTTTAGATGATTATCTTGCTAGATTCAACAAAATTTTGAGCAATCTCAGATTTGTTGATTCTGCTTATGAAATCAATTACTTACAATCTGAAGTTTCTCACCATTTTTTGAATGGTCTTGACATGTCTATTTGGGAGATGAAGGTACATCAATTCAAGAATCTATTGATATGTCTTGCTTGACTTTGGATTTACTTTACACAAAACTCAAAACCCATGAGATGAATATTATTTCTCGAAAGATTGATTCTAAGTCTAGCGCTTTGGTTTCTTCTTCATCTTCTTTGGATCTTGGTGCTTCTTCGTCGAACTCTATTGCTCTCTCTTGTGTTAATGCCATGTCCGATGATCAACTCAAATTATTCGAGTAGGAGGACTTGGCTTTGGCTATTAACAAGTTGTCTTGAGCTATGAATAATGTCAGGTTAAGTAAGAGAGGAGGTCTAGTTCGTTGCTTAGAGTGTGGGGAGCTTGATCACATCCGCTCGCATTGTCCAAAGCTTGGGAGAGACAAAAAGGAGGACAATGGAGCCAAGAACAAAGATAGCAAGCCCACAACTACTTTCAATGGAAGAAGATCCAAGGAGACTCTCAAAAAAGTGCTAAATCAAGTCTATGCTGCCTTTGAACCGGCAAGTGATGTAGATCTTAAGAGTGATGAAGAAGAAGATAAGGGAAAGAACATCTCCGAGCTTTGCTTCATGGCTCATGGTGAATCCGAGTCAGAAATTGAAGATAATGAGATAAATCCGTCAATTGAATTTCTTGATGAAGTAATTTTCACATTTATGTCCAAAAATAAATGATGTGAGAAGATGATTAAAAAACAAGAATTTATCATTGAATCTCTTAATTCTGAAATTGCTAGATTAAAATCTCTTATTCCTGATAATGATGATTGCAAAAATTGTGAGGTTTTAATGAATGAAATTTCAAAAATTAGAGATATTAATTCTGATCATAATTTGAGATTTAGATCTTCTCTTGCTCTTGGAGTTACCATGCACACACGCACTTTGGATTAGTTGTTTTAACTAGAAAATTGTTAAAGAAATATCAAATTGCTTTTCATGCTAGTTTGATGTTTAATGTGATTAGTGCTAAAAAGTTAAAACAACATCATGGTGTTTTAGATTTCTCAACATGCACACTAAACAAGATGAAATTAAAAGATGCATTAGATCATGTTGAGTATATGGAGAACATTATAAAATCTGATGAAGTGCTTTCTTGCCCGAAATATAGAAAAAGCAAAGGTGTTATGGTAGATTGCGAAAATTGTGCAAATCTTGAAAAAGAAGTTTCTTATTTGTAAAGTTCATTGAAAAAGTTTTCTGAAGGTGAAAACAAACTTAATATGATTTTGGATCAATCTAAAGTGACTTACTACAATAGGGGAATTGGTTTTAATGCTCATGACTATTTCACCAAACACCAAACACCAAACACCAACCTACGATTTCGAATAAAACTGAAGAAGGTGAAATTTTGATAAAGCCTAATGAAAAGAAAACAGTTTTTAAATCTGCTGAAATTTCGCTCTCTCTTTCTTCTACTTTAAAAGAAACAAAAATTAATTTTTCTAAACCATCATCTACTAGGGAAAAGTACACTTGTTTTTTGGTAAAGATGGTCATCTTGTTGATTTTTGTTTCAGATTGGCTCATAAACAGAAAAAACAAAGAGAAATTAATTTTGCAAAATTAAGATGGCAAAAATCTGGTTTTCCTTCGAGGTGATTGGTCAGACCACATTGGTTACCACAATCGGACCGGCGACTGGTTAGACCAGGCACCGGTCAGACCGACGGTACAACAACAGTCAGACCGGCCCTCGGTCAGACTGGCAGTACCACCTCGGTCAGACTGGCAGTACCACCTCGGTCGGACAGGCCTTGGAGAATTTTTTTGGAAACTTCTCAAACTGTTTTTACACGTGGATATATGTCTATTGGATCTGCTAGTCGTGTGTCTCAATACTGGATACTTAAATTTTTTTTGACAAACCCCAGTAGTGAGGCTTCGACATCTTCATGTGTATAGGCTTTGGTGGCAAGGAAGGAGAACGTGTGGATCGTGGATTTTGGTTGTTCGCGGCACATGACCGGTGATAAGAATTGGAGATGCTTCTACTAGTGTCGTTTTTGCTACGGGATTTGTTAAGGTAAGTGACAAATTTGAATTAAAAAATGTAGTTTTTGTAGAGGATTTAAAGTACAATTTACTTTCAGTTTCACAAATTGTTACTGATAATTATGAAGTTCACTTTAAGAAAACTGAAAGTAAAATATTTGATGCTAATGGAGACTCTGTGTTGAATATATCACACTATGGAAGGGTTTTTAAAGCTGATTTTAAAAATCCTGTTTCACTTGTCATAACATGATTGGTTGGTAAATTTAATAAAGATTTGATGTTTTGGCATTGTCGACTTGGACATGTTGGTTTTGGTCATCTCACTAGTTTAAGTGGTTTAGATCTTGTTTGTGGTTTGTCTAAAATTAAGAAATATCTTGATTTGGTTTGTATACCGTGTCATCATGCTAAGATGGTTGCTTCTTCGCATACTCCTATTATTTCTGTGATGACGGATGCACCGGGACAGCTATTACACATGGACACTGTTGGTCCAGCTAGAGTGCAATCCGTTGGAAGAAAGTGGTATGTGTTGGTTGTTGTTGATGATTTTTTCTCGATATTCTTGGGTTTTCTTTATGGTAACTAAGGATGAAGCCTTTGAACACTTTTGGAATTTGTATCTTCAATTATAACTTGAACTCCCTAGCTCTTTGAAAAGAATTCGAAGTGATAATGGTGATGAATTTTAAAATACTTCTTTTGAACAATTTTGCAATGAAAAAGGTCTTGAACATCAATTTTCTTCTCCTCGTGTTCCTCAACAAAACGGTGTTGTTGAAAGAAAGAATCGCTTTTTGGTTGAGATGGCTAGAATAATGCTTGAGGAGTATCACACTCCTAGAAAATTTTGGGCCGAAGCTATTAATGCTGCATGTTATATTTCCAATCATGTTTTCTTGAGATCTAAACTTGGAAAAACTTCGTATGAGCTTCGATTTTGACATCAACCCAAAGTTTCACATTTGCGTATTTTTGGTTGCAAATGATTTTTCTTGAAATCTGAAAATTTGGATAAGTTTGAGGCACGTTCTACCGATGGAATTTTTCTTGGATACCCCGCACATTCTCGTGGCTATCGTGTACTTGTTCTGGAGACTAACAAAATAGTTGAGACTTGCGAAGTGTCTTTTGAAGAGGCTAGTCCAAGAACTAGACAAGAAATTACAGGTACACTGTCATAGGTTCAGGGAGAGAATGGTCGAATTTTTTAGGATGAAAACGACGACAAAGATGATGAAGTCGTCTCGGCCGGTCAGACTGGGGCCCAGGCCGGCCAGACCGCTGGGACACCGCCGGTCAGACCGGCACAACATGTGCGATCAGATTGCCCGGGGTCGTCTAATTTGGGTTCTGTTAACCCTGATCAAGAAAGACCTCCTGAGGTTACTACTTCGACCAGTGAGGATACAGAACGTGATACAACATCAGAAGTTGTTGTTCCTTTACACATTCGACGATGACATCCACTGAAACAAATAATCGGTAATTTAAGTGAGCGGACTACAAGGTCTAAGGTAACAACTCATGATGTTTGTGCAAATTCTGCTTTTGTTTGTTCTTTTGAACCCAAAGATATTACTCATGCACTAACTGATGAATCGTGGATTAATGCCATGCATGAAGAACTTGAAAATTTTGAAAGAAACAAAGTTTGGACTTTAGTTGAATCGCCTTCTGGACATAATATAATTGGAAGAAAATGGGTTTTTAAAAATAAACAAAATGAGGATGGTTTGATTGTGAGAAATTAAGCTAGACTTGTTACTCAAGGTTTTACTCAGGTGGAGGGTTTAGATTTCGATGAAACTTTTGCTCCTGTTACTAGAATTCAGGCAATTAGATTTTTGCTAGCTTTTGCTGCTTCAAAAAGTTTTAAATTGTATCAAATGGATGTTAAAAGTGCTTTTCTAAATGGCTATATACAGGAGAAAGTTTATGTCAAACAACCACTGGGTTTCAAAAATCCTGATTTTCCCAATCATGTTTTAGATTATCAAAAGCTTTGTATGGTTTGAAACAAGCACCTAGAGCATGGTATGATAGACTTAAGAACTTTTTTCTTGAAAAAGGTTTTCAAATAAGAAAGATTGATAAAACGTTTTTTGTTCTTAAGCATGGTGATAATCAACTTTTCATTCAAATCTATGTGGATTATATTATCTTTGGTTGTAGAGTTTGCTGAGACTATGCGTAGAAAATTTGAAATGAGCATGATGGGTGAGTTATCATACTTTTTGGGGTTACAAATTAAGCAAACATTTCAAGGTATATTTGTGCATCAAACGAAGTATACCAAGAATCTTTTGAGACGGTTCAAGATGGAGAATAGCAAGACAATCTCTACACCAATTGGTTCTACTGCTGTTTTGGATCCTGAAAAAGATGGTGAAGCTTTTGATCAAAAGTAGTATAGAAGTATGATTGGATCTTTATTGTATGTAACTGCTTCTAGGCCAGACATACAATTTGATGTGTGTTTGTGTGCATGCTTTCAAGCTTCTCCTCATGCTTCACATCATCAAGCCATCAAGCGAATAATGAGGTATTTGAATCATACACTTGAGTTTGGAATTTGGTATTCTACTAATTCATATATATGCTTGAGTGAATATTTCGATGCTAATTTTGCTGGTTGTAAAATTGATAGAAAGAGTACTAGTGGAACGTGTCATTTTCTTGGTACTTCATTAATTGCATGGTCTTCTAGGAAACAATCTAGTGTAGCTCAATCAACCGCTGAATCTGAATATGTTGCTACTGCTAGTTGTTGTTCACAAATTCTATGGCTAATATCAACTTTGAAAGATTATGGTTTAACTTTTGAGAAAGTTCCTCTCTTTTGTGATAATACAAGTGCTATTAATATTGCTAAGAATTTTTTACAACACTCACGCACAAAGCACATTGATATTCGTTTTCACTTTTTGAGGGATCATATTGAGAAAGGAGATATTGAATTGAAATTTGGACACAAAGTTGCAACTTGCGGATATTTTTACTAAACCATTGGATTCTTCTCACTTTGCTTTTCTTCATGGAGAGTTGGGAATTATTCATTCTTTTGACATGATTTGAGAAGGAGTTTTTGTGCTCTTGGTTTTATCAAGCAAATTTTGAAAATAAAAGATAAATTGAGTAAAGAGAGCTTTGTCTTATGTATATTGTATATTCGTGTGCATGCTAGCAATATTATGAAAATTTATTTGTCTCTAGTATAACATGTATGTATTATAGTATATTTATGAGGCTAGATATTGCTTTTAAGGGAGATGAAGCATGAAACATAAATATCATACTTGAATTAAGAAAATATGCAATATTGATGCTAGCATATTGATTGATTGATAAATACTTATATATATATGCTTTATCGATTTGTTATTCCTCAAATAGCTTTTAATTGCTCATTGTGTAAGAGAATAAACAATATTTATGAGAGAAAAATAAATACCGAATCCTTGGAAACAGTCTTGATGACAAGGATGTACCCGAAATAATTGAGAGAAAAATATGAGCAAAAAGAAGCTCAAATAAAAGTTTAAAAATTCTTTTGGTTGTTTTGTGCTAAAGCTAACTTGAGAAAAGAGTGATAATGTAATATGTTTATATGTATAGATGTTTATTTTTCAATATATGTGCTTGTAAAGATGTTGCATTATAATTCATTTGAAATCATGAATTTTGATTGTTGATTTAAACTTAATTGTAAAATCTTTGGTTCATGATTACACTCTAGTGCATGCTTGCTATATAATTGATGAGTTAATTTTCTTCTTATTGCAACACATGACATGAATTGCTCTATGTATAGTGCTAAGCTCTTGATCACTCATGAATATTATTAATCATAAGTCCAATGCTTGATGAAATCATTGTCAAAAAGGAGAGAAGAGTTTGGTTTTGGGAGAGAAAAGATTCATGTTTTTGGTCAAGGACAATAAGAGTTTGGTTTGGGAGAGAAAAGATTCATGAAAAGATTCATGTTTTTGGTCAAGGACAATAAGAGTTTGGTTTTGGGAGAGAAAAGATTCATGAAAAGATTCATGTTTTTGGTCAAGAACAATTTCTTGATTTTTTAGCTTGATGCCTTTTACATCATTTTTGTTTTTATTTTTTCAACCACCAAAACACAAATATTTTTGATGGGTTTGTCAATGTGTTCATCAAGGGGGAGATTGTAAAATCAAAGTGTTGTTTGATTGTTATTTGATGATGAACAATTGGCATCGGTGATTATTGGTTTTAATATTTGAAAATTATTGGCGAAGTGGTTTGTGAGATGATTGAATTTTTAGATGGTGAACAGTGTTGACAGGTTTGTGGATCGGTCAGACCGGACAGTTAAGGCCAGTCAGACCGGCGGTATGAAAGCTGTCAGACCGGCCAGCCCACGGTCTGACCGGCCGATGCTCAGTTGGTTTCGGTTTCGGGTTGTTTTGTTGGACTTCTGTGGATTATCAATGTTTATGACTTCTAGATGGATTCTATGTGTATGTAATACTATTGTGTGCTAACAATGAGTCAAGTTGAAGATAGCTTGTGCTCGGATATGGATTTCTTATTTGATTCATGTGTAGGTGATTTTGACGCCTCGATAGAGTATTGCTGGTGATGGATCGGGAGTCAACTTGGAAGAAGATGACGTCCGGATGATCATGATATCATGTGGGATACTTAGGCTAAAGATTGATGCATGTGGTTGAGATGATTCCATATGGCATACGATAGAGATATTGTGTGCGTATGGGAGGTAGAGTCAAATTTGGTTAGATTCGTTACGTAAAGTTTGTTGCTTATACGGGAAGGTTTTCTAGGGGATTAGGACTTCTTGTATGAGTAGGATTCATGGCTTTAGGCTATGGATCTAAGGGTATAAATAGGGAGGGAGGTTGAGACCTCTCGGTATGTGTTTTCGATGTGCGCTAGTTGAGTTTTTGAGATAGATTGATTAGGGTTTCGAGTTTAATCGAAATTTTAGTTAGGAGTGTTGTTGTTGCACTTTGTAAATATAGAGAGAAGTAATAAAGTTTCAATCTACTTTGAGAGATCTTCGATTTGTGTTTTCTTGGGTTTCCGCAGTTTAACCGGCAAGAGAGCGGCGGTCATACTGAAGGCATCGCGACGGTCAGACCAGGCGCATACCTTCGGTTAGACCGATAGCTCACGGGTGGTCAGACCGGCCAGGTTTCTTTGGTCAGACCGGTTTCGATAGCGGAGGTAATCTTCGTTGATTCGAGGGTATCTTTAATTTTCACTTGAAGTTTTTTGAATTTGGATACACCAACCATTTATCCATCTCTGGTTAGCTTAGTTCTTAGTAGTTGATCGTACATTGAGAACTACACTGAATCCCATTCTTGAAGACAAATCTTTTCTCTCCTTCTTAATATACACTTTAGCTGGGTACGCCGACCCGGCGATAGAACTGCACTATCAGCTTGGACCATTGAATCCACGACGAGGACGTCAGGACGACCGGTATAACTCCAAAGTCTCAAGCCTCCAACAAGGTCAAGCGATGGTTTTGCAATTTAGATGTCTTCTTTGACCGAATGAAATTTAGCCTTTCAGAACATTATTTTTATAAGATAGACCTCCATCAACATTTTTATAATAGAGGCAGACCTTCCAGATCTGAATGGCGAAATTTGTATTTGGCTCCGTATATATTCATATCATTTTAAGTTGCCACCAATACTATGAAATGTATTAACAAAGTAGTGGAAGCACTAGCGGTATAATGGTGAAGTCATGGGTGCATGACTTCACCCACTATAATTTAAATACTAGTGCCGTATTCGTAGGAGTGTGAATATGGTCTTACGTGTGTAGTGATGGGTGTGCGTGTACGTCTGTCGTGTAATCGTAAAAAAAATATAGTGGAATTAAAGCATGAGATAATAAAATGGATAAGAAACTAGGATGTTTGTAATCAGCTAAGATAAGGGAGTAGGTGGATAAGTTTTATTTTCGGACAAATTTTAAACCATATAAGTTCATTCATTTTAGGATTCACAGAATATATTCCACGAAAGATCATTTTATATGGTACTATCTGCACGGGCACCATATCATGCGCCAGTGTTCACTTACGTCATCAAATCTCACAGCTCCAGGTTCTAACAATTTACATCTACATTTTGAAATAGATTTGCTAAGGTTCTAGTTGAAAAAGAAGTTCCCAAAAACGGTGAAATTGTAAAACGTTCACTTCAAATGCAAACGTCACAATGATTGAATCAGATACGTGGTGTTCTATATAGATGCTAACCCTTCCGTTCTGGTTCAGTCTTCAAACATCAATTCCATCAAAAGAAATGTTTCATTTAGCTCTCAATAAACCCATCACACCGATGATAGTACTAGCCTTCATTTTTTTCATGAATTTGCGCCTTCCCTTCTGCTTATCAGCTCAGCTTCACAACGAATCCAATGCTGATAGGCAGGCCCTCCTCTGCCTCAAGTCCCAGCTCCATGACCCCTCTGGATCTTTAGCCTCATTGAGAAATGAGTCCATTGTTTCGATGTGTGATTGGCATGGGGTTACATGCAACACAGGGCTTCCATCTCGATTAGATGCATTAGACCTCGAGTCACAGAACATCACCGGCCAAATATTTCCTTGTGTTGCTAACCTCAGTTTCATCTCCAGAATTCACATGTCTGGTAACCAACTCAAAGGCCACATTTCACCTGAGATAGGCCGCTTAACACACCTTAGGTATCTAAATCTCAGCAGGAATGCTCTTAGTGGTGAAATACCAGACACTATATCGTCATGTTCTCGCCTCGAGACCATCAATCTGTATAGCAACTCTATTGAAGGTAAGATTCCTCCAAGTCTTTCTCAGTGTTCATTTCTTCAGCAAATTATTCTTAGCGATAACCATATTCATGGAAGCATACCTTCGGAGATTGGTTTGCTTCCCAACCTTTCTGCACTATTCATTCCTAACAATGAGCTCACTGGCACCATTCCTCAACTTTTGGGAAGTAGCAAATCACTTTTATGGGTGAATCTCCAAAATAATAGCCTTATCGGGGAGATACCCCCTTCTCTCTTCAATAGTTCTACCATAACTTACATAGATCTCTCACATAATGGTCTATCCGGGTCTATTCCTCCATTCTCAAAAAAATCTTCGGTTCTGCGATTCCTTTGCTTAACTAATAATGACATCTCTGGTGAGATTCCCAACTCAATTGATAACCTTCTTTCCCTGTCTACGTTGATGCTTTCTGGAAACAACTTAGAAGGAACCATTCCAGAGAGCCTAAAAAAACTTTCTAATTTGCGATTACTAGATCTAAGTTATAACACTTATCAGGCATCATTCCACCTGGAATAAATGAAATCTCAAATCTTACCTATCTTAATTTTGGCGCCAACCGATTTGTTGGGAGAATTCCCACCAATATTGGCTATACCCTTCCAAGACTCACTAGTTTCATACTACATGGGAACCAGTTTGAAGGACCAATTCCTGCTACATTAGCCAATGCTTTGAATCTTAAAGAGATTTATTTTGGACGCAACTCCTTCACTGGTATTATCCCTTCATTGGGATCGTTGTCCATGCTGACTGACTTGGATCTAGGTGACAATAAGCTTGAGTCTGGAGATTAGACTTTCATGTCTTCACTAACAAACTGCACCCAACTGCAAAGTTTGTGGTTGGGTAGAAACAATCTACAAGGAATACTTCCCACTTCTATTGCCAGCCGATCAAAAGGACTACAGATATTGAGTCTAGTACAGAACCAATTGACTGGCAGCATACCTTCAGAAATAGAAAACCTCACAGGTCTCACTGCCATTCTGATGGATAATAATATGCTCTCTGGACAAATTCCCAACACAATTGCAAATCTTCCAAACTTGCTGATCCTAAGCTTATCTCACAACATGCTTTCTGGAGAAATTCCTCGATCAATAGGCACACTAGAGCAGCTCATTAAACTTTATATTCAGGAAAATGATTTAACTGGGCAAATACCTTCAAGTTTAGCAAGATGCACAAATTTGGTTGAGCTAAGTATTTCAATAAATAACCTCAATGGAAGCATTCCGTCAGATCTCTTTTCGATTTCTACACTTTCTGAAGGTCTGGACATATCCTATAATCAACTCACTGGGCACATACCACTGGAGATTGGTAGATTAATTAATCTTACTTCTCTTAATATCTCCAACAACCAATTTTCTGGTGAGATCCCCTCCAATCTTGGTGAGTGCCTTGTTTTGGAATCAATTCACTTGGAGGCCAACTTTCTACAAGGAGGCATCCCGGAATCTCTAATTAACTTAAGAGGCATAATTGAGATTGATTTTTCCCAAAACAACTTGTCTGGTGAAATCCCAGAATATTTTGAGTTTTTTGGATCTTTACATGTACACTCTCAATCTATCTTTCAATAACCTTGAGGGACCTGTTCCCAAAGGAGGCGTGTTTGCAAATTCTAGCGATGTGTTCATCCAAGGAAATAAAATGTTATGTGCAAGTTCTCCAATGCTACAGTTACCACTTTGCAAGGAACTATCAACCAAAAGGAAGACATCCTATATTCTTAGTGTGGTAGTTCCAGTCAGTACAATTGTTATGATTACCTTGGCATGTGTTGCCACCATGTTTCTGAAGAAGAGATCTAGACCGAAGAGAATCATCATTAACCATTCGTTCAGGCGTTTGGATAAAATATCATACAATGATCTGTACAAAGCAACAGTTGGTTTCTCTTCAACAAGTCTTGTTGGTTCAGGAACATTTGGATTGGTATATAAAGGTCAATTGAAGTTCGGTGCACATAATGTTGCAATTAAAGTATTTAGACCTGACCAAAGTGGAGCACCAAATAGTTTTTCTGCTGAATGTGAAGCATTGAAAAGCATTCGCCATCAGAATCTTGTAAGAGTAATTGGCTTATGTTCAACCTTTGATCCATCAGGAAACGAGTTTAAAGCACTTATTCTTGAGTTTAGAGCGAATGATAACCTCGAAAGCTGGATCGTCCATCCAAAAGCTTGCAGTCAAAGCCCCCCAAAACTGTTAAGTTTGGCTTCAAGGATAAGAGTAGCTGCAGACATTGCCACTGCATTGGACTATCTTCATAACCGATTGACTCCTCCTTTGGTTCACTGCGATCTGAAACCAAGCAATGTTCTTTTGGATGACAAAATGGTTGCATGTATTAGTGATTTTGGACTTGCAAAGTTTCTGCACAACAACTTTATAAGCCTCAATAATTCATCAAGCACTACCGGACTAAGAGGATCAATCGGATACATTGCACCAGGTGATCAGCACTTGCTTCATTCTTATTTGTATTTTATCTATTGTTTCCATTATCTCTACCATGGAAGTGATGCGAAATTGTATCATATTTTGACTGACTAATAAATATTATTAACTTGCACAATATTGATTGTAGAGTATGGCTTGGGATGCAAGGTCTCAACTGAGGGTGATGTATACAGTTATGGAATTATTGTTCTAGAAATGATACCAGGAAAGCGACCAACTGATGAAATCTTTCAAGATGGAATGGACCTTCACAGCTTTGTGGAGTTGGCATTTCCGGATCAAATCAGTGACATTTTAGATCTGACTATCACCGAATATTGTGAAGGTGAAGACCCAAATCATGTTGTGCCTGAAATACTAACATGTGCCATACAACTGGCTAAGCTTGGGCTAATGTGCACAGAGACATCTCCAAAAGATCGACCAACAATGGATGATGTTTACTATCAGATCATTTCCATCAAAGAAAAATATTGTGCAGTGATCAACTGAGGAAATGGATGGAAATATACTAAGGTTCACGTGCTGAAGCTAGTAAAATAGTGTTGGTACTCATCTTTCAATCTGTAGTAGTGAAGATTATCTCTTTACGAACCCAGATAAATTTGTAGTTACATACTTGTACACCCTACTGTTAGAAAATCTATAGGAGATCGCCTAGGGTTTCGATCGAGGGGATTTCTCTGTATGTGTGTTTCGGGATGGAGAGGGATAGGGTTAGTGGTACCGACCGCTTGAGGCGTTGGAGGATAAAGAGGCTCCGGCCATCGTCGTTGTCGTCGCGGGCTCGACGAGACGTGGCGCGGCGGTGATCCTTCCCGTCACTGGCTGCGCCCCCTCGATCGGTTAGGGTTAGGGTTTGTGGGTGGAGATGGTGGCGGCTGCGAACCTCGTGTCGTGTGCTGCCGCCCCGGCCTCCACCCCTATTAGTATGGCGCAGGGTGACGGGGGCCCACCAGCCACTGGGCTGGGCGCCCCCGATCAGGGCGCGGGTCAAGGCCTCCTTGTGCCGTTGGGCTCAAGGGGAGGGAGATCTATCTAACATTCTCCCCCTTGATCTCACTATTTCTTTTAGCCTTTTTCTATTCCATCATAGATTTGTAAATAGAGCATGTTTCATCGTCACGGTTAATCACCGATGGATTTAACAGCCACTATACACGTCTCCATTCAGAAACAGATACCTTAACTTTTGGGCCCTATAGTCTAGGATTCATAAGGCTTCCCTTAAACCCATGCCGGCTACATGTTCCTTGAACACGTTGGGTGGTAGACCTTTTGTGAGCGGATCTGCGAGCATTCTTTCTGTACTAATGTGCTCGAGACTGATTGTTTGATCCCGGACTTTGTCCTTCACAACATAGTACTTTATGTCAATGTGTTTGGCAGCACCACTTGACTGATTGTTGTGAGCGTACATTACTGCGGGTTCGTTATCGCAGTATAACTTTAGTGGTTTCTCAATACTGTCAACCACCTTTAAACCGGGTATGAATTTCTTTAGCCAGTTCACCTGCCCCGTGGCCTCATAGCATGCTATAAACTCGGCATACATCGTAGACCCTGCAGTGATAGTCTGTTTTGAGCTTTTCCATGAAATAGCTCCTCCTGCAAGGGTGAACACGTATCCCGATGTTGACTTTGTATTATCTTTTGCAAAATCAGAATCAGAATACCCTACTATCTGGAGTGATTCTGATCTTTTGTAAGACAGCATGAGGCCTTTTGTACCTTGTAAATAACGCAAAACTTTCTTTACTAATTTCTAATGCTCTGGGCCTGGATTACTCTGAAATCTGCCAAGTAACCCGGTGACAAATGCCAAGTCAGGGCGTGTGCACACTTGCGCATACTGTAGGCTTCCCACAGCTGACGCATATGGCTTTGTTTTCATTTCGTTGAGCTCATACTGATTTCTGGGACATTGCCATGTCCCATACTTTTCTCCTTTGACTATAGGAGCAGGTGTAGCACTGCATCTGTACATGTTGAATTTCTTCAGCACCTTTTCTATATATGCCTTTTGAGAAAGTCCCAATGCGTACTTCGTTCTATCTCGGTGAATCTCTATGCCCAAAACATATGAAGCCTCACCGAGGTCTTTCATGTCAAAGTTTGAGGACAAGAATTTCTTTGTTTCCTGCAATAGACTGACATCACTACTAGCCAGTAGAATGTCATCTACATACAGAATTAGGAAAATGAATCTCCCATTCCTAAACTTTGTATAAATACAGTTGTCCTCAACATTCTCTTGAAACCCAAATTTCTTTATTGTCCCATCAAACTTCAAGTACCACTGTCTCGAAGCTTGCTTTAATCCATAAATGGATCTTTTTAGACGGCATCCCATATTATCGTTTTCTTTCACAACAAAACCTTTCGATTGTGCCATGTATACTTTTTCCTCCAAATCTCCATTTAGAAATGCTGTTTTTACATCCATCTGATGTAATTCTAAATCATAATGTGCCACAAGTGCCATTATAATCCTAAAGGAATCTTTACAAAAGGCTGGAGAAAATGTCTCATTGTAATCAATCCCTTCTCTTTGCGTGAAACCTTTTGCCACAAGTCGCGCCTTAAACTTTTCTATATTCCCTCTGGAGTCATATTTAGTTTTGTAGACCCATTTACAGCCTACTGTTTTGGCTCCTTTAGGAATTTCTTCCAAAACCCAGACATCGTTTAGTTTCATTGATTTCATTTCATCTTTCATGGCTTCCAACCATTCAGATGAGCGAGCGCTTCTCATGGCCTCTTCATATGAGGTGGGATCATCCTGCATATGCGACTCTTCTATATTATAAACTTCATAGTCATCACGGATAGCCGATCTTCTGACTCTTTCAGACCTTCTAGGGGCCTCCTGTTCTGGCACATTCTGTACAGGCACATTATCTAATTGAGGCTGTTGCAGCTCCTCCTCTGGTGTGGCAACAATTTCTATTGAATCCTGTAGGACAGGTTCCTCACTTTCATTCATTGTTGCCACAGGAGAGGTAACAACAGGTGTTGGTACCGCAACGTCATGCATTGCTGGCACAACATCAGCAGGTAGAGAGAAGAAAGGGTCTTGAATTGACGGAGCGGGTACAGACACCCACCTCTCCTCAAGATCAATCTCTCGAACTACCGAGCTCCCCTTAATTACTTCGTCTTCCAAGAAGACGGCGTGTCTCGTTTCTACAAACTTTGTATAACTGTTTGGACAGTAGAAACGATAACCCTTTGATCTTTCAGGATAGCCAATAAAATGGCAGCTCACTGTTTTGGGATCCAACTTGCCAAGGTTTGGGTTGAATACTTTAGCCTCCGCAGGACTCCCCCACACACGGAGGTGAGCTAGCGAGGGTACTCTTCCTGTCCATAGCTCATACGGTGTTTTGGGCACCGATTTGCTTGGAACTCTGTTGAGGATATGAATGGCGGTTTTTAACGCCTCTATCCATAAACCCAATGGTAGGGTGGAATAGCTTATCATGCTAATTTTCAACTTCAGCTTTGAATATCTTAAATTTATCCAATGTTTCTGATCTTTCTTTAATTGGATAAATATAACCATATCGGGAGTAATCATCTGTGAATGTTATGAATGAGTCATAGCCATCCACACTTTTCACAGGAAATGGACCACAAATATCTGTATGAATGATCTCTAATATTCCTGCGCTTCGCTGTGCACCCTTTTTGATGCTCTTTACAAATTTTCCTTTAATGCATTCTATGCATTGTTCTAAGTCTGAGAACTCCAATGGAGAAAGAATATCATTCTTAACTAGTCTCTCAATTCTCCCTCTCGAAATATGGCCTAAACGACAGTGCCATAATTTCGATGAGACATCAGGAGTTCGCTTTCTTTTCTTGTTTTCTTTTGTCAACGAGGACACAACATTCACATTCTCAGAAAGAGATAACAAATAAAGCTCGTCTTGCAACACAGCAAGACCAATACATGCATTATTGTACCATAGTTCGCATTTGCCATTTCCAAAACGGCAATCATATCCATCAAAATCCAATTTGGATACACTTATTAAATTTCTTTGCAAAGAAGGAACATAAAAAACATCTCGAAGTAAAAGTGTGAAGCCATTCGGGAGCTCTAAAAGAAGGTCGCCAATAGCTTCAACTTTTTCTTCAACTCCATTTGCAACTTTAATGGATCTTTCGCTTCTTTGCGTAGTCCTCGTCGAACGGAATGCCTTTAAACAATTACAAGCATGAATAGTTGCTCCAGAATCAACCCACCATGTGGATCTAGAATAACCAACATAATGAGATTCATTTACAAATGAAATAATGTTCTCACCTTTCTTTGCCATGATCATTTTCAGGAAGTCAGGACAATCTTTCTTGTAATGTCCTGTCTTCTTGCAGTGTAGACACTGATCCTTTTCAACAGTAAACTGTTGTTGCTGAGGTAGATGCTGAGGCTGTTTTGCTTTTGAGGAGGGTGTCTTGTAGTTCTTTTTCTTGTTATCTTTAACATAGTTAATTGAGCCACCATTGGCCTCCTTGATTCTTTCCTCCTCTTGCACACAATTAGCGATTAGCTTTTCAAAATTCCATTTCTCTGGACTTATATTGTAGTTGACAACAAAGTTGTCAAAAAGCTTTAGCAATGAGGCCATAACCAGATGGACCAGAAAGTCATCTATAATGCCCAAATCCATTGGCTTCAACTTGGAAGCCATGTTGCTCATCCTAAGAATGTGATCTCTGACACCACCTCCATGGTACCTCTCTGTCACAAGCTGCTTTATCAGTTGTGTGGCATAAGTCTTTGAAGAACCAGTAAACTGACTCTTTATTCTTTCGAGGTACTCTGAGACGGTGTCACACTCTGGGATTGAGCCCAATATGGTTGGCTCAATCGTGTTCTTTACCACAGCCAAACATTTCTTGTTGGCTAGGGACCATTTCGTATGCTCAACGTCATACGACATGATGAGGGGAGCATTGTCCCTCTCTCTCTTTTGCCAGTCAGCATCTGACTCATTTTCACCTCTGACAAGTGCAGCAGGTGCTATAGGACATGGGGTGGTCAACACCCAGTCCACCTCTCCCAAGATGAAAGCAAGGTCGAGTTTTCTTTTCCATTCTCCATAGTTATCTCCCTTCAGGGTCGGAATATCTTTTATGCAACCCATTAAGGAGTAGCCTCCTGAAATAATCATGTACAGTGAAAACAAAATTAACATTAAAAATATCATGTATTAAGTCTACATCACCGTTGGGCAGAAAATAGACATAACACATAGAGCCATAGCTGTAACATTGCAATTATCAACGTTGGTCAGAAAATTACAACATCATAGCACAGAATTAATGTTCCTCTCCCGTTGGTTCGAAATTTAATTTTAGAAACACTAATTTTATCAATTTCATCTATTTGCAGCGGAAAACTCTATTAAAATTCGCATTAACAGTAGCAAAACTTTCTGTTATTTACTCTCGGTAAAAATTCTCCCGTTGGTTCAAATTTAAACAGAGGTAAAAACATGCAAAAACAATTAAAATTCTATTGAAATTTGCATGAAAATTGACAAAATTTAAAAGGAAAAAAAATCTTTTCTCTATTTTTGGCCGAGGGGCACAAGTTAAACTTATTTAAATTTGGCCCAAAAACGGCCTATTTAAAATTCGGCCGAGGGATCCAAATCAAACTTTTCCCCCGGCCCTTTTCCGGTCGGCCCACAGCCTTTTGACGCGCGCGGGCGCCCCTCCCCTCCCCCAGGCCGCAACCTGGGCCTGGGCCGGGAAAGCCGCCCCCGCCGAGCGCCCTCTTGGGCCAAATTTGGCCCGACCGCCGCCGGCCGTCCGATCCCTAGGGTTTTGATCGGACGGCCACGCGCCGAGATCGGCCGGTCAAAACCGCCGCCCGAAAAACCCTAGCCCCCATTTCTCTCGCGTGCGTGCGGCCGAGCGAGCGGAGCGGCGTCGCGGCCGCCGGCTGTCCTCGCGCCGCCGCGCCATGGCCAGAGACCTCGTGCCGCCGGCCCCTCCTTTCTCTTCTCCCCCCCCACTGTCTCTAGCCCCCACCTCCGTGTGAGAGAGAGAGAGCGGCGGCTAGGGTTCAGGAGGAGATGGCGGCGCCGCCGTGGGCCCCCTCGCCGGCACGCGCGTGCACCCGCGGGTGCGCGCACGGCCGTCGAGTGGCTCCTCGGCGGTGCCCTTTGCCCTTCCTCTTTCGCCGTGCGACGGCCGGCGATAAGGTAGGGTTTCGGATTTCTTTTCGATCCGTTCGGATCGTTTCTTTTCGTTTTGAATTTCTATTTCCGAACTCGATCTAAACGCTAGGTTGCTCTGATACCATTGTTAGAAAATCTATAGGAGATCGTCTAGGGTTTCGATCGAGGGGATTTCTCTGTATGTGTGTTTCGGGATGGAGAGGGATAGGGTTAGTGGTACCGACCGCTTGAGGCGTTGGAGGATAAAGAGGCTCCGGCCATCGTCGTTGTCGTCGCGGGCTCGACGAGGCGTGGCGCGGCGGTGATCCTTCCCGTCACTGGCTGCGCCCCCTCGATCGGTTAGGGTTAGGGTTTGTGGGTGGAGATGGTGGCGGCTGCGAACCTCGTGTCGTGTGCTGCCGCCCCGGCCTCCACCCCTATTAGTATGGCGCAGGGTGACGGGGGCCCACCAGCCACTGGGCTGGGCGCCCCCGATCAGGGCGCGGGTCAAGGCCCCCTTGTGCCGTTCGGTTCAAGGGGAGGGAGATCTATCTAACACCTACAATTTTAAAATGGGGGCAATGCAAGTATTAAGGTTCTTCCATGCTGTTATGCAGTCTATTCCAAATGCATTGATCACAAAATTTTTATGGCCCATGCAGCAATTGCATAGCAGTGATTTTATACAGAATGGGACACAAATATGATATCAATAATTATGTGTACTACGAACCCTTCTAGGTCAATTAAGGTATGTCACAGTACTTATTCAGAGAAACAGAAACTTTATGCAATGAACAATGGTGTGGAGATTATGGGTACCATATAGCCACACGGCTAGCTTATCCGACTGACTATAGGGGATAGGTTATAGTTTATGATTATGTAAACCGACTAGGACTTGAGTATTACGTTACCATTATGATAAGGTAACGGCTTATAGTTCTAAGTGGGTAAAATTAAGGAGTCCGATGTTGAGTAGGACTAGGTCTTCGACTTGTGAACTTATCCTCCAAAACTATATAAGGAGGGTAGGGCGACCCCTGAGGGGTATGTTATGTTCTAGATATAGATAGAGAGATAGAGATAGCACTAGCTATTGAGAAAGAGATCACGAGATCAATAAAATACTCGGCGGATCGAATCCCCGAAACAGGAGTAGGGTATTACCTCATTGAGAGGACCTGAACCTGTCTAAACCCTTTGTCTACTAACCCATCGTGTTTGGCACTTGACTGCTACCCCCAATTTCTATAGCTGAAACCGAGTTTCGACAGTTGGCGCGCCAGGTAGGGGTCGCGCGTCAAGTTTTCTTATTTATCTCGCCGACAAACGCGATGGGATCTTCATCAGGCTTCGATGACTTCACCTTCGCCCCTATGCAAGTGTTTCGCTTCGGCAGCCTCGACTTCGTCGCCAACAAATTCGACAAACTCTCTCTCTTCTACTCAGATTCGGACCAGTCGGGAGGGCAAAGCCACTCGGCGCCGTTCGGGTTACCGGACGATGCTGAGATCTACCAAAATCTACTATCTTCCAAGTTGGAATTGATCCACTTGGGAGAGTCTTAATCATCATCAAGCTGCGATCCGAGCTGAAGGGAAATTGCCATCATTATTCAACTGCTTGGGTCATGCTCATCTACGGAGCTGGCTGATTACCTCAGCTCTTCTGACTTAGACGACCTCTATGACATCTCCCCAGATGAATCCGACGACTCCGACTTCGACAAGGACTATGACCCAAGATTCTTCAACGTCCTCATGGCCGAAATAGCCGAGACCGACTTGGACATGGCCCGCAGGGTTGCAGAAGAGGAACGGGCCCAGCTCAAGCTGGAGCGCAAGCGTATGGAGGAGGAGTACAAGTGCAAGGAGGAGGAGCTTAGGCGGAGAGAAGAGGCCAGAAAGCGAGTCGACAAAGCTAACATCTTCCTCAGGCCTCAACAGAACGCGGTTGCTGCTCTCACCCTCATCGACACCGTCATTGAAGTGGCACCTCCTACGGTGACACCAATTTTGGACAAAGTCAAGACTATCGTCGTGGCCAGGGCTGCCGGCGCTTCCACAGGATCCATGCGGAGAGCTATCGAGTCCATCACCGAGACACCCGAGGGTAGCCGCCTACCGCCGATGCGGTCCAAAGATTACCAAAGGCCTGAGCTCTGCAAGACACCCGCTAAATCCAAAGACCCTCGTCATTATACGGTGTGGAAGCATCAAGACCAGTTGGCCGACCCTCACGAGAAAGGTCACGGCCGGCACCCCCCGAGTGACTTGAGGGAAGTACTTCAACGATGCCATAACACCAGTTACCAGAGCAGCTCGAGAAGGCCTCCGCCGAGTGACTTGCGAGAGGAACTCGACCGACGCCATCACGAGCGCAACACACCTCGTCATGAAGACTGAAGGAAATCACCCGACAACTACGACGATGGAGTACCTGCGTTCACTCGGGACCTGCGTCGAGTGGATTGGCCGAGTGGTTTCAAGCCCACAGGGATTGACAAGTATGACGGCAAAACTGATCCTGAGTCATGGTTAACCGTTTACACCCTCGCCATCCGCGCAGCAGCAGGAGACAGCAAGGCCATGGCCAACTATCTGCTCATTGCTCTCGCCAACTCAGCCAGGAACTGGCTCGCGAGCTTACTAAGAGGTTCGATCAACTCATGTAGCGAGCTTCGGGACCACTTCATCGCCAATTTCCAGGGCACTTTCGAAAAGCCCGGGACCCACTTCGACCTCTACAACGTGATTCAGAGGCTAGACGAGTCATTGAAGGACTACATTAGGCGCTTTTCAGAAAAGCGGAACAAGATCCCTGACATTACCGACGATGTTATCATCGTCGCATTCCAGAAAGGTGTCCGTGATGAGTTGTTGATCGGCAAATTCGGGCGTAAGCCCCCGAAGACGGTCAAGAAGATGTTCGAGACAACTAACTCCTACTCCAAAGCGGACGATGCAATCAAAGCCTCTCGGTAGGACAAGCATGACAAGAGATCTGGAAGCAACTGGCGTCCTAAGAAGGACAACGGCCACGGCGGCAACAGCCAAAAAGATTGCAAGCGTAAGCCCGAGGATCTGGTCGCTACGACGTCAAACTACCAACAACAGCGTCCCCGAGTCACCGCCTACGACAAGATCATGAACGTCCAATGCACTCATCACCCGAATCACAAACACGCGGCCAAGGATTATTTCATCTACAAGCAGTTCGCTAAGCAATATGCGAGTCAACCACAATAGAAGCCGTCAGATGGAGCCGGCACTTCAGGACCCAGGAGGGATGACCCAACTGGTGGACCAGAGCCTTTCCAAGATCATAGAACCGAGGTAAACCATATCTTTGGAGGACCTTCAGCATATGAGTCCAAGAGGAAGCAGAAGCTGACCGATAGGGAAATTAATGTTGTACAACCTGAAGTCCCATGCTACTTACAATGGTCGGAGGTGGCTATCACGTTCAACCACTCGGATCATCCTGACCGAGTGGTTCACCCGGGGCCGTATCCCCTGGTACTAGACCCGGTGGCTCGCAACGTCAATCTCAAGCGTGTCCTCATCGACGACGGCAGTGCTCTCAACATCCTTTTTGCCAAGACTCTGGACAAGATGCAAATCCCAAGTTCTGAATTGAAGCCAAATTCAGCCCCTTTTCACGGAGTTATCCCAGGGCTGTCATCTACACCACTCGGGCAGATCACTCTTCCCATCACTTTCGGCACTCGGGAGAACTTCCGAACAGAGAATATCACCTTTGAGGTTGCCGACATCGAAGCGACCTATCATGCGATCATCGGAAGACCTGCGCTCTCCAAGTTTATGGCGTTACTACACTACACCTACCTCATGATGAAGATGCCCGGTCCCAACGGAGTTATCTCCCTGCGCAGCAACGTCAAGCAAGCCTTCACCTGCGACAGGGAAAGCTGCGACATGGCCCAATCTCATGAGAGGTTACGCGGCCAACAAGAGGTCCGACTGGCTGCATCAACTTCCGAAGAAGGTCAGATCCCCGCAAAGAAGATAGCCAAGTTGGGAGACGGTGACGCCAAGACAAAGAAGATCCTCCTCGACCCTACTGATCCTTTTAAAACAGCTGTAATAGGCGCGAAGTTAGATCCCAAATAGGAAAGCGTGCTCGTCACCTTTCTACAAAATAATAAAGATATCTTTGCATGGAAACTGTCTGATATGCCGGTTATTCCTAGAGAGGTGATCGAGCACTCCTTAAATGTTAAAGAGGATGCGAAGCCCATAAAACAACGACTCCGCCGTTTTGCTCAAGATCGAAGGGATGCTATCAAGGAGGAGCTCGCCAAGCTCTTGGCGCCTGGATTCATCAAGGAAGTCTACCATCCCAACTGGCTGGCCAATCCGGTTCTGGTTTGGAAGAAGATAGGACAATGGCGCATGTGTGTGGACTACACCGACCTTAACAAATCTTGCCCGAAGGATCCTTTTGGATTACCCCGTATTGATCAAGTCGTCGATTCAACAGCGGGCTGCGAGCTTCTGAGCTTCTTGGATTGTTACTCGGGATATCATCAAATCAGCTTGAAGGAGTCCGACTGCCTGAAGACATCACTCATCACCCCGTTCGGAGCTTATTGCTACATCACCATGCCTTTCGACCTCAAGAATGCCGGAGCCACTTATCAACGGATGATTCAGAGATGCCTTCAGAGTCAACTCGGGAGGAACATGGAAGCCTACGTCGACAATGTCGTCATCAAGACAAAATAGAAAGAAGACCTAATAGCCGACTTAGAAGAAACCTATGCAAATATTCGGGCCTTCAGAATGAAGTTGAACCCGGAGAAGTGCACTTTTGGCGTGCCGTCAGGCAAGCTACTCGGCTTTATGGTGTCTCATCGTGGCATTGAAGCTAACCCCGAGAAGATCAACGCTATCCGGAACATGAAGCCCCCGAGTACCTAGAAGGACATCCAGAAGCTTACTGGTTGCATGGCGGCATTAAGCTGTTTTGTTTCCAGACTCGGCGAACGAGGCATGCCATTTTTCAAGTTGCTGAAGAAGACCGATGATTTTCAATGGACCACCGAGGCCCAGAAAGCTTTTGAAGACTTCAAGGAGTTTCTCACAACGCCCCCCGTGTTGGCATCACCTTATCCTCAAGAACCTCTGTTGCTCTACGTCTCTGCAACTTACCAGGTCGTCAGCACGGTTTTGGTTGTTGAACGCGAGGAAGAAGGACGAGCGCAAAAAATTCAAAGGCCGATCTAATTCATTACCGAGGTGCTGGCAGGAGCCAAAACCCGCTACCCCCAGGTACAAAAACTGTTATATGGAGTCCTAATTACCGTGAGGAAGTTGGCCCATTATTTTCAGAGTCACTCGATTACCGTGGTCACGTATTTTCCACTCGATGACGTCATCCATAACCGGGAGGTTACTGGGCGCATTGCGAAATGGGCCCTGGAGTTGATGCCGCTGGATACTACCTTCAAGGCGAGGACGTCTATAAAATCTCATGTTTTGACGGCCTTCGTGGCCGAGTGGACGGAGCGACAAGAAGATGTACCTAGGGAGCAGCTGCAATACTGGACCATGCATTTTGACGGATCTAAACGAGTCACCGGCTTGGGAGCAGGAGTCGTCTTGATTTCCCCGATTGGGGAGAGGCTACGGTATGTCCTTCATATTCATTTTCCTGCCTCACATAATGTTGCAGAGTACGAAGCTTTGCTTCATGGCCTACGGATCGCTGTGTCACTTGGCATACGGCGAATGATCGTACGAGGAGACTCCCAGCTGGTGGTCAACCAAATAATGAAGGATTGGTCCTGCTTAAATGACAACATGGAGGCTTATCGACAAGAAGTCTGCAAGCTTGAGGACATGTTTGATGGACTGGAGCTATCCAATGTGTTGAGACATAACAACGAAGCGGCAGACGAGTTGGCGCTGTTTGGGTCTAAGCGCGAAGCAGCCCCGACTGACGTTTTTGTTGAACATCAATACGAGCCGACTGTCACTAAGAAATCGGTCTCCAACGAAGAAGATACAGAACAAGTTGCCAGGCTCGACCCCGACTGGAGGACGCCGTTCATCAAGTTTTTGACTCAGCAGGAGCTGCCCGAAGACCGAGATGATGCAGAACGACTAAGGCGTCGCAGTCAGAGCTATGTCATGGTTGACTCCGAGTTATACAAGAGAAGCCCCTCTGGAGTTTTGATGAGATGCGTCACGCCTAAGGAGGGACGACAACTATTGCAAGATATTCACTCTGGAATTTGCGGCAATCATGCTACGGTGCGTACTTTGGTGGGCAAGGCCTATAGGCAAGGATTTTTTTGGCTCATGGCGGTCTCCGACGCTGACAAGGTGGTCCGCACATGTGAAGGTTGTCAGTTCTTCGCTCGGCAAAGCCATGTTCTGGCCCAAGAGTTGCAAACAATCATATTGTCGTGGCCGTTCGCGGTATGGGGCTTGGATATGGTGGGTCCCTTTAAAAAGGCTCCAGGAGGATTTACACACCTCTTTGTCGCGATTGACAAGTTCTCCAAGTGGATTGAGGCTAGACCGGTTGCTACGATAACTGCGGATAAGGCGCAAGACTTTATTTTAAACATCGTGCATCGGTTTGGTGTTCCGAACAAGATTATAACCGATAATGGGACTCAGTTCACTGGAGGCGTCTTCAAAGAGTTCTGCGAAGATTTTGGAACCATGATTTGCTATGGATCGGTGGCGCATCCCAAAAGCAATGGACAAGTCGAATGCGCCAATGGTATGGTTCTTCGAGGCATCAAGGCCCGAGTGTTTGACATGCTGAATCCTTATGCTGGAAGATGGGTTCAAGAGTTGCCTTCGGTATTATGCTCACTGCGGACTATACCCAGTCGGGCTACCGGCCAATCTCCTTTCTTCTTGGTTTACGGAGCAGAAGCAATGTTGCCGAGTGAGATGGAGTTCGAATCTCTACGAGTTCGTAGTTTCAACGATGAACGCTATGACCATGACATAGTTGACGACTTGACCCGACTGGAAGAAGTTCATGAGGGCGCATTGATTCAGTCGGCAAGATATCTTCAAGGACTTCGACGCTACCATAATCGCAATGTTCAGTCATGAGCTTTTATTGTTGGCGACATTGTTCTACGAAATATTCAGACTACAAAAGACAGACACAAGTTATCTCCACTGTGGGAAGGACCTTATATAATTGCTGAGGTGACTCGGCCAGGAGCATATCGATTGAAGCGCGAAGACGGAACCCTGGTGGAGAATTCTTGGGATATTGAACATCTTCGTCGATACTATACTTAGACTTGTTCTCTCTCATTTTTCTCGACTGCCGACTTCAAGCAAGATGACTTCTTGAGTTGTCAGTCGGGGCCTACGATGACTATAAATAAAGCGTAAAGCTTTTTATCAATAATGACTTGTTCATCCTTGGTTTATCATTGTTTAATGTTCTGGTTTGAGTTCAGTAGATAAGGACTGAAAATTTTTTGATGACTTAATCAAGTCTAGGCTTGGTGACAGTCGGACGAAAATTTTTAAGAAATTAGATGAACAAACTTAAATTAGGGCACAAACATAAATAAACTGAGAATTTACAAGTTATGATACAACAATGTTTACATCAGGGGAGTCACCCCTGGAAGTTCTCAACTACATCAGCCGCTATTTTCTTGGCCGGCTCCTGAGCTTCATTGATTAATTCTAGAGCTTGTTCGTGGCGAAGTCATCTCCAATTGAGCTGATATCCACTCGAGGATAGAGTGACTTCATCATCGCCAAGGTCTGACTTGCACTCATGACGGCAGCTTCTGTGATAATCTCTATGTACCTTTTTGGAGCAGTCCTGAGTTTGTCGAAGATCTCTACAGTGTCCATGGCACTCGCTCCAAGGCCGTTTTCATAGATAGCTGATATTATTGGAGTGGCCGCATTAGCGATGTCATCCCGCACTCTTTCAGCTCTTCGAATTCTCTCAGCAAAAACTTCAAATTGAGCATGGGATTTAATCTTGTTAGCTACAAGTTTGATATGATTCAGAATACATGAGTAATCAAGATCTGACAGATCAAGGAGTATGAGTCTCAAGGCTTACCTTCAATTTCTTCTAAGGCCTTCTTCTTGTCCGACTCGAGTTTGGCATTCTCATTTTCTGCCTTCTTCAAATGAGCCCTGAGGGAGTCTATCTCGGACATATTGGCTACAACATGAAGAATTGAAATTATCAGAGCTGAGCAGATTATACAAGGACAAGATGAGTTGATTTTTATTACCTCCGATTGAACCGCGAAGTTCCAGGTTTGAATCCCGGAGCTTGTTGATTTCTTTCCTTTAGCTGTGGCTTCTTCTCTGGCTTCCTTGAGGTCTTGCTGGACGTTTTCTAAAGAATGGACATGAGGTACTAGCTTCTCGAGGGCGTAAGACTTAGTAATTGAGCGACGATGAATTCTCTGCATTATGGGGGTTGAGTCAATTGATCAGACAAGATTATGCGGTTAAGATATGAGAAGAGTATACACACATTCACCAGCCGGGTTGCTTCATTGAGGCTGGCAATGAGCATATCGCGCTCTTCGGCTTCCTTTTGTTTGTTTAGCACGATGCCCTGCCTCTTGCCTTCTGCATCCCGCCACTCAATTTTGATAGGAGGAACTGAGTCATCTGAAGACTTCAGTCGGGTAATATCCTCCTCTTCAGTTATTGGCTCTAAGGTTGATGAATCAAGATAGAAGTAAGAAGATATATTCAAAGCAAGAGTTTTGGTGTTATCAAGAGTTACCTGTTGTCGGAGCTGGATCTACAATTGGTGCTTTTTGACTACTCGAGCCCTAGTTTTCATCTTTCGGCTGGTTTTCAGTCACGATGACCTGGCTGACAGTCGGGGGCTCTTGCTCGGGGACAACCACACTCGAGACAGGGTACTAAGACCTTTGTTCTGCAGGCTTTGGATTTTCTGGTGTTTCAAATGGAATCTTTTTTTCAGCCTACCCGGTGGGGTCGATATCCTAAGGTTTTCTGCAGAAGAAAGATAAAGACGATCAAGATGAAGACAAGTGGGATTTTAATGAGATGATGAATTTGGCCAAATGAAGAGATACCTGGTAGACTTCCTGATTTTAGGAACTGATCTTATGGATGGTCTCAGAGAGTTTGTGTTGATTTTTGGAGCTTGAATTTCTTCGGCTTCTTCTTCCGAATCATCCATGACCAACTTTCTCCTTTTGCTGGCACGTTTGCTGGGCTCCTCGTCGGCAGTAGCCTTCTTGGCTTGAGGTTTGTTTTTTGGCCCGCCAACTGGCTTCTTATTAGCCGGTTGAGCTGGTATATCTTCATGGAAGACCTTATATGGCTGAGAGATGATTAGAGCATTTGCCTGTAAGCAGTATTCATGAGATACATTGAAGAACATGAATAGATTGAAGAATGATTCAAGACACAGAGTCTACTTACCGGAGGAGGTGGCCTAAGAAGACTGAAAGGGGCAACCGGCAGTTTGTGGCCGAACTCAACTATGATTCCCGAAGAGAAGATCTTGTACATCCGAGCGCACTTGATCTGGAAATTCAGCGAGTCGCGGTCTTCCCGGTTGGGGTCGCTCTGGCCTTCATATTCAAATGCTGGTTTTGTTCTTTCCTTGATGGGAGCTAGTCGGCATTTAATGAAGTGCCGAGTGATCTGTTCTCCTTGGAGGCCCTTGTTTTTCAGATCAAGGATTTTGGCCAAGAGATTATTAGCTTCGGTCCAGTCCTGTCCTTCTGGCATGGTATTCCAGTTCGCCCGCTGGATAGGTAGAAGGCCGACGAAGTTGGGCAAGCTGGGGGCTGGATTGGGGATGTAGAACCAGTATTCATACCAGCCTTTGTTAGAAGATTTCAAGGGAAGGGGAAAATAGTCTTTACGAAGAGTGCCGCGGAGTTGAAATCTGGCACCACCGATGATGCAAGGCTTTTCTTTGGTCGGATGAGCTTTAATGGAGAACATGCGGCATAAGAGATTGAAATGAGGATAAATCCCCAGGAAGGCTTCGCAAATATGGATGAAGATGGCAATGTGAAGAACGGAATTTGGATTTAGATGATAGATTTGAAGACCGTAGTAATCAAGAATACCACGGAAGAACTCAGAAGTAGGGAGACCGAATCCACAGTAGAAAAAGTGGGTGAAAACGATGATCTCACCGGTGTTCGGAGTTGGGAACTCTTCACCGCACGCCGGGCACCAACCAATGATCTCCTTGGCAGGAAGAACTCCGTCCTTGACCATCTCCAGCAGCGTGGATTCCTTCACGTCTGAAGTCGCCCATTGGTCGAAGGGGATTTCTCTCTCCTCTGCCATGGGTGCGAGTTGGGGGAAGTGGATCTAAAGCTGGGAGGTGGAGATTTTTGGGGAAGATGATGAGAGTTGGTTGCGCACGATGAGTCCTGATGGGGCACGAGCTTCCGGATGGATGGATTTGATGAGCGTCAGCTCTAGGTTTCTCCGCGCGGGCTTGTGAACAGTAGCTCAGGAGGGGAAATTTTTGGAAAGATGAAGCGGCGTGGTGACGACGATGCTTCAGCGATTTAGGGTTGTAGTAGGCTTTCTCGCGTATGGGTCGAGACCCATGAGGAGCTCTCGGATGAGTGTGATTATCATAGTTCTTGACTATATGCTTAGTTTGTTATAACTAAACACATAGTCGGGAGCTACACCTAATTAGGTGCATCAGTCGATGCACCAAAATGATTATTTTTAAGAAATTTTTTGAGATGATTTCAGCCCTTCACAGCCTCCTCATTGGATGATAAAGCATTTGGGAGACTCAGGCAGAGATGATGAAAGCACTCGACAAGGGAAGCACTCGGCTAAGGAGGTATCTGACTATGTGTTATTATAGTTCGAGGCAAAATTATCTCATCGACTGTGAAGGTCTCAAGGGTTACTGTGGAGATTATGGGTACCATATACCCACATGGCTAGCTTATCCGACTGACTATAAGGGATAGGTTATAGTTTATGATTATGTAAACCGACTAGGACTTGAGTATTACGTTACCATTATGATAAGGTAACGACTTATAGTCCTAAGCGGGCAAGATTAAGGAGTCCGATGTTGAGTGGGACTAGGTCTCCGACTTGTGAACTTATCCTCCAAAACTATATAAGGAGGGTAGGGCGACCCCTGAGGGGTATGTTGTTTTCTAGATACAGATAGAGAAACAGAGATAGCACTAGCTATTGAGAAAGAGATCACGAGATCAATAAAATATTCGGCGGATCGAATCCTCGAAAGAGGAGTAGGGTATTACCTCATTGAGAGGGACTGAACCTGTCTAAACCCTTTGTCTACTAACCCATCGTGTTTGGCACTTGACTGCTACCCCCAATTTCTATTGCCAAAACCGAGTTTCGACAAATGGTGATGACAAAAAAGCAGAAAGCTTTAAATATATACGAATTCATTATTCTTAGTCAAGCAATTCACGGGTTAGTTTCTTGAAAGCCTAGTATGATCATACGGCCTAGATACCCAGAAACTTGAAAGCCTATATAAGTTTGTGCCGGAAGTGCGATCAGAATAAGAAAGCACACCTAGCTAGTAATTCAATGCGTCTATTTTGCCATCTAATTTCAGCTGCTCGATATGTACAACTTACCCTAAAACTCGTTAATTGGACCATAGGAGAACCAACTTGGTTCTAGTTTCCAGTGTAAATATTAACACCATGAAAGTAGGAATAGCTCTATCCGACTATCACGCGATTCCTCCCAAGGAATAATTGGCGACATGATTGGGAAGTTTGTCTGGTTGTTTTGCTGATTTTTTCTTTCTATTGGTCTTTCTGGAGCAGGGGAACTCTCACGCTGGCTCCTGCTCAGTTCTCGGGTAGACTAGAGGACACCTTCCCCTGCCCCTCTGGCCCTCTTGCTGATCTCAGAATTGAAAAGTGGGAGAAGTTCTGCTTAATGGCAACAATTAATTGTACTACTTTCTGTTCGATCAAATAAGTGGAAATCATGTCTTCCATTTTTATCAGCAAAATAGGCCGTATGACGATGATGTAGCATGTACCTTTGCTAGTGATCATTGCCTTTTGTGAACAAGACCGACAAAATCAGCTAACCAGCTACATCAAGCACTGTTGCATTGGTGCTCCCTCAAGAGGAAGCTATCTGAATTATTGGGCAACACGTCTTCAGTAGAATTACAAATATCATTGAGTCGAGAAAAGTCATTCAATTTGCAACTAACTTCTAGCTAGTGCCCTGTTGCACGCATGCTATATGTTAAATTTGTGTTTTCCAATTCTCACGGTTTCGTGTTGTGACTGAGTTAATTTTCTGTAAATTAATAAATCATTAATTAACTCATGTTTGAACAATTGTGTCCGGTGCTGTGTATTGGAACAAATCTACTGCGCATGAAAAACGAAACGATTTATTAGCACGTGATTAATTAAGCATTAGCTTTTTTAAATAAAAATGGATCAATATGATTTTTTAAGCAACTTTTGTAAAGAAACTTTTTGAAAAAAATGCACCATTAAACGGTTTGAAAAGCGTGCGTGCGGAACATGAGGGAGAGGTGTTGAGAACACAGGCTACCGAACAAAACCACAGTCGTCGGAGGTAGCATGAAGCAATAATGTCATTGACTGGTTACTGGACATAAATGTACCCTTCATCTTCAAGGGTAAGAAAATCTATATTTACAATTCAAGGATCACCTTGGATTGGTTTGGATTTTAGTTCAATCTCTTTTCCATTCCTAAAAGGATTTTATATATATATATATATATATATATATATATATATATATATATATATATATATATATCCAAAAGCAAGACCTGAAAAAAAAGAGAGGTGCAAACCATTCCATAGGCATGTGAAGCATTGGGAGTATTGGAGATGGATGGTCACTCTGGTGCCGTTTTCGCAAGACCTTTTGGTGTCGCAAACAAAAGGGACGAAGCTGAAACTAGAAATATGAGACCTGACTTTAGCCATAGAAGTGCAAGCATGCTCTTCCACCGCTAACATGGTTGAATACTGGCGGTTAAGAGGTTTTACTATCCTGCCCTTTGATTCCCCATCCATCCTGCCAGCATCATAAATCTTGCAGTGACCGGTGACTCCAGCTTACGGCCTTGTTCGGTTTGAAGGAGATTGAACAAAATTGAAAAAATTTATGGGGGAATAATTCCACATCACAATAGGTAGAAAATAAATCTCTTCCAATCCGTACCTCGTGGGGATTAATCGAACAAGGCTTAAGATGGTCCTCAAATATATGCCAGGTAATTTTTGATGTCTAGGCTTCTCATTAGTCGACCGGTGGACTCTATCGGAGTAGTAGGCCCCATTCGATCATGCAGTTTGGAGATGAATTTTTGGCGCACACAAAACGAGAAACCTCATTAGCACATGATTAATTAAGTATTAATAATTATAAACTTAAAAAATGAATTTATTTGAATTTTTTAAACAACTTCTATATATAAATTTTTTGTCAAAAACTCATCATTTAATAATTTAAAAAGCATGTTAATGAAAAAGAGAAAATTAAAGTTGAAGTTTGAAAAATAGAACTGGGCCGTAGATGGCAAGCGTGGTCGTATCAGGAGGACACATGCATGCAAATGATCATGGATTAATTATATCAGGTGCACTACCTTCGAAATTGAAACATAATTAATTGTACTACTTTTTTATCAACAAAATCTGTAAAGGAAAGCTGAAGGTCTTCGTACATGTGGCTATGTCAGTAAACAAAATTGGCCATTTCACAAAGATTAGCATGTGGGTACGCTAGCTAGTGATCATGCCCGTTTGTCCAAAAATAAACAGAAAGTTAACGGCACTTAATCACTTATGTATTCACCGATCAAAATTTTATTAAGTGGATGGGGACAACGTGGAGCAATCATTAAGTTCATCCACTATAAATAATCAGTCCATTGCATCTATAAAAACAACCAAGCTCATTATTTTCAGTCATTCAGTTGAGAAAGTTGCCTATAAGACGTATATATCCCTCCCTACACTAGCAGAAAAGAGGATAAAGATCCTGGTTGGGAAGTCCCTTCAGTCCCGGTTTCTCAACCGGGATAGCGAATCCGGGACTAAAGGCCCCGCCTTCAGTCCCGGGCAAGGGAACCAGGACTGAAATGGAACCTTTAATCCTGGTTGGTATCATCAACTGGGACTAAAGGGTCTCCAACCCAGCTTCCGCGAAAGAGACATTCAATTCTGGTTGGTATTACCAACCGGGACTAAAGGATATTTTATTTTTTTTTCTCTTTTAGTTTATAGTTTCATTTTAATTTATTTTTTTGTTTCAATTAGTTTTCTGTACACATATTCTAAGCTACTAATATACATTCACATATATAATTAAGTTTTTCTTCGAGCATTATACATATATGTACACTTACACATTTAATTTGGAACGAATTAATGGATTATTTAGGAATAGAAAAGGTAAATGCTTGTTAGGAAAATTTTAGAGTACTGTACGCTTACACAAAATGTATGAAAACTACATGTATATATATATGTATATACAATTACAGAAAATGTTTTTTCATGAAATCAATCGGATTCTTCATTAAGACCTCGGTGACACAATTTTCCGTCGTAGTAGTACGCTCCTTTGGGATCTATCACTTGGTCAACAATAAATTGTGCTAACGCCTCTTGAATTGCTTTGATCTTATCATTATGTAAGACCTTATCCCTCTTCCATGTAAACTTCGAGCAAAAGAAAAGAAATTTAATACATGATTAGTATGTGCATATATATATCGACACAATGGTAATTAATGAACTGTGCTTTTGTTACGTACATTGAGAACGTCTTCACTGCTTTTTAGGGAAAGATTCAAGAGGTGCTCAACTACGTAGTAGCCACATAGGTTGTTCCCTGTTCCTGCCTCAGACACCACTTTACGAGAAAACGATTCGTCAACCAATGAATTAAACGGAATAAAGCTACAGGGACCTAACTAGTACTTACTTTGAATTCGCTTATCGTAAGAGGCACATTCCATTCATCTCGTTGTTTCGAGGCGAACCTTGCCCAAGCACTGCTCCAGAAAATAAATAAATAGAGTTATTCCCATGACAGCAAGAGAATGACGTAAGAGGTATAGTGTGAGATGAGAATGACGCAAGAGGCCGGTATAGTGTGAGACCAAAATTACCGTTGTAGGATATCTAACATGTCTTGGTACTTCTCCGTTTTTTTTCTTAAAGAGTCTAAGATCATAACCTTGCTCTTGTCAGGAGAGATGACCAACAGTATCCAGTGAAATCTGCATATTTATACGCAGGTTTACGTCATTAATAACACTCAACAAGGAATAAGCAAAATGAAATGTGAAGAAGACATTAACACTCACATGAAGTTATAAGGGAAGAGTATTGTTGTCTTGTGATGTTATTTATTCAAGAATCTGAACATGGTGTCCTCCATTTCAGCTGGTTTCTGACGGACATTCTCCTCGTGTATGATATATGGATCCATGAAGCCAACATCAAAGACCCCTTTTTTCCTATGGTTCATCATCTCCATTCTGTGTATAGTACAAACGAATATAGTAAGGATAATGATACGTTATTTGTACACAACGATGTAACGTAAAAGAGACGTTATTCATAGAAATAAATCACTTACAGACACCAGCAGCTAAGGAGGGATTTGTCGAGAGCCGCCTTGTGGAATAGTTGGTGTAGTTCTGAGTACTCGATTATGTTAGTTACTCCTATGTGCTAAAGATAGGTAGCATGCATGTTTTCCGTTTTCTCTTTAATTGTTCTTGCATGCGCGTAGTTACCGGCTTGCGGTGATCGTGCGCTAGGAGTAGTGGTAGACAGGATCATAACCACCATGGCCGGGCGTCGCGGTTCGTGGGGGATGGAGGCGCATAGTCCTCGCGTCGTGCGCGCCATAAGCGGCATGATCTTCCTTGTAACTCAATAAATAGAGATCAATTACATCAGAAAACGCTGCGCAATTTGCAGCACCAAATTCGCCGAGTTCATCATTTGTTTCCTCTCACCGCTGCTCGCTTCTCTCGCCGCCGTTCGGTTTCTAACAATTGGTATCAGAGCTGTGGTTTGAGAGCTCCCGCTGTCGACATGGTGTCTCCGACGAGACCTCGCGGCCGTTCACCAGCCGGAAGGAATGGCAACGGTGCTAGCGGCTCAGGCACCACGACGACGCAACGCACTCCCTCGCGGGCTCGTTCCCCTCCTCGCCGCTCACACACGCGCGACGCACGCCGTTCACGCACCCGCGACGCAGGCCGTCAGCGGGAAGTTGTCATCGAGCAAATCATACGAGAGGGCGGCGGTTCCGGCAACTGGCCCAGTTGACGCGTACCAACTACCACGAGTGGTCACTCCGCATAAAGCTTAAGCTGCAAGCTCGTCACCTCTGGGACGCCGTTGAATTCGATGACGCCGAGTTCGACGACGACCGGAGCACCCTCGACGCGATCTGCTCCGCCGTTCCAGGGGAGCTGGTACCTGTCCTCGCGACCAAGGATACAGCCAAGGAAGCTTGGGAGGCCATCAAGACCCTCCGCATCGGCAACGACCGCGTGAGGAAGGCGACGGCGCAGAACCTCCGCGCTGAGTACGAGGTGATCACGCTCCGCAATGGAGAGGCGATCGAGGACTTCGCGCTCCGTCTAACTGGGATCGTCCAGCGTCTGGCCACACTCGGCGATCCGGAACCCGACGAGAAAGTCGTCTCCAAGTATCTTCGAGTCGTTCGTCCACGGTATAAACAACTTGTGATCTCCATCGAAACTCTACTTGACATGTCTCAGCTCTCCATCGAGGAGGTGACCGGCCGACTCAAAGCTGCTGACGACGTCGAGCCCGCTCCAGCGCACACCGCTAGCGGCAAACTGCTTCTCACGGAGGAGCAGTGGGTCGAGAAGTACAAGAAGAAGGCCTCGGAGTCTGGCCGTAGTGGCTCTGGCTCTGGCGGTCGTGGAAAGGGCCGCAGCCGAGGTCGTGGCCGCGGCTCCGGCGGTAACGGCGACTCCAAGGGCAGTTCCATCTCGTCGCGCCCACCGCCGCATGACCCCTGTCCACGCTGTGGCAAGAATGGCCACTGGGCCCGAGATTGCCGCTTTAAGAAGAAGGAGGAGCCGGACCAAGAGGCCCATGTGGTCCAAAAGGAGGAGGAGGCCACACTCATGATGGCCATCGCCTCATTCCCCTCCGACGCGCCTCGCACGACGCCGACGCACGACCATCGGCATGATCCACCATCGGCGCTGACGCACGAGCTGCACCTCATCGAGCGCAAGGTGTTCGGCGCACTCAACTCCGATGCAGACCCGGATCCAAAGCGATGGATCATGGACACTGGTGCCTCAAATCATATGTCAGGTTCCAAAATCGTGTTCGCCCACCTCGACACTGGCGTCATCGGCACCGTCAGGTTCGGCGATGGCTGCGTCACACGGATCGAAGGCTGCGGCACCGTACTTCTCACCTGTAAGAACGGGGAGCACAGGCCACTCTCCAACGTCTACTATCTACCTCGCCTCACTGCCAACATCATCTCCGTCGACCAGCTCGACGAAGGCGGCTTCCAGGTGCTCATGGAGGATGGTGTGATGCATGTACGGGATGAGGAGCGTCGTCTACTCGCGAGGATCCCACGGAGTCCAGGACGGCTGTATGTGCTCGACGTCACCTTAGCTCGGCCAGTCTGTCTGGCTGCGCGCCACAACGACGCAGCATGGACGTGGCATTCACGCTTCGGCCACATCAACTTCGCTGCACTCCGGAAGATGGCGTGCGAAGAACTGGTTCACGGCTTACCCCTGATCGATCAGGTAGAGCAGGTCTGCGAGGCGTGTCTTGCTGGCAAGCAACGCCGGGCGCCATTCCCGCGAAAAGCGCTTGGGCGTTCGACCGAGGCGCTGCAACTCCTTCACGGGGATATCTGCGGACCCATCTCGCCTCCGACGCCGAGTGGCAACCGGTACTTCCTTTTGCTTGTAGATGATTATTCACGCTACATGTGGATCGTTTTGTTGCCAAGCAAAGATGCTGCCACCGCCGCCATCAAGAACGTCCAAGCCGCAGCTGAACGCAAGTATGGCAAGAAGCTGCTCGCCCTGCGTACCGATCGCGGGGGCGAGTTCACGGCGGCGGACTTCACCAACTACTGTGCTCATCTGGGGGTCTGACGCGAGCTCACGGCGCCGTACACTCCCCAGCAAAACGGCGTCGTAGAACACCGCAACCAGACAATCGTAGGCACGGCCCGCAGCATCATGAAGGCCAAAGCTCTCCCTGGCATATTCTGGGGGGAGGCCATGGCGACAGCCGTGTATCTTCTGAACCGGTCCTCTTGCCAGGCCATCAGAGGAAAGACGCCGTATGAGCTGTGGACGGGGAACGCGCCGGCAGTACACCATCTCCGGACGTTCGGGTGTCTCGCGCACGTAAAGGTGACCACGCCGAACCTGAAGAAACTTGATGATCGAAGCCGGCGTATGATCTTCGTCGGCTACGAACCCGGCTCCAAAGCATACCGGGTCTATGATCCACTGACAAAGCGTCTTCACATCAGCCGCGACATAATTTTCGACGAAGCAGCGCAGTGGACGTGGACCGCGGACCACGACATCGATCCCGGTGGTTTCGTCATCGAAGAAGCTGAGCCACTGGAGTCTACGGTGATCACCACTACTACGACATCAGCTGCTTCGCCCTCGTCGTCAGGAGCTGCATTGCCTGCACACTCAGCATCGATCCCGTCATCAACCGTGGATGTGTCCGCAGCGATTCCTACGTCCAGTACACCTGCTACCGCGACGTCGAGCCTGGTACCGCACCAAGTTATCGAGTTCGTGTCACCACCAGGAACTGGAGCTAGCGAACTGCTGGATGCTGACCATGACAACGACGCACCCCTTCGTTTTCGGCGCATCGACAACATCATCGGCGAGTCAACTCCGCCCGGCTTCGTCAAGCGAAACTTGGAGGAGCACCTCATGCTGGCAAGCGACGCCGAGCCAGCGACGTTCGAGGAGGCAATGCGGCATGAGCACTGGCGTCACGCGATGCTGGATGAGATGACGTCCATAGAGGCAAGCAGGACCTGGGAGCTCGTCGACGCTCCTCCTGCGCGTTAGGCCGATCGGCCTGAAATGGGTCTACAAGATCAAGAAGGACGCCACGGGAGTGATCACCAAGCACAAAGCCCGCCTTGTCGCCAAGGGGTATGTGCAGCAGCAGGGTATCGATTTCGAAGAAGTGTTCGCGCCGGTGGCTCGACTTGAATCCGTGAGGTTGCTGCTCGCCCACGCCGTGTCGCAAGGCTGGACAGTACACCACATGGACGTCAAGTCCGCATTCCTGAACGGCGTACTCCAGGAGCAAGTCTTCGTCGAGCAGCCACCCGGTTTCGTCCTGCGCGGCCATGAAAACAAGGTACTGCACCTGGTGAAGGCGCTCTATGGCCTGCGTCAAGCACCCCACGCCTGGTATGCCAAGCTCGACTCCACCTTGATCGAGCTAGGTTTTCAGCGGAGCACTTCCGAACACGCCGTCTACCTGCGCGGTAAAAGTGAACGCTGGCTTGTCGTCGGTGTTTATGTAGATGATCTGGTGATCACAGGCGGCAACAACAACGACATCGCCGTATTCAAGGATGAGATGCAGTCAAAGTTTAAGATGAGTGATCTCGGCCTCCTACACTACTGTCTGGGATTGGAGGTAACTCAAAACGAGGCTGGGATCACCATTTGCCAAAGTGCATATGCAGCAAAAATCCTTGAATCGGCAGGCTTGGCAGGTTGCAAGCCCAGCCACACTCCCATGGAGCCCCGATTGAAACTCAGCAAGAAGAGTTCGGCTCCAACAGTTGATCCAACGATGTATCGTAGTATCGTCGGCTCTCTCCGGTATCTCGTGAATTCCAGGCCAGATTTGGCATACTCGGTGGGATACATCAGCCGCTTCATGGAAGCTCCCACCACTGAGCATCTGGCCGCCGTCAAAAGGGTGCTAAGGTACGTCGCAGGCACACTGCAATTTGGTTGCTGCTACGGGAGGAAGAAGGAAGCTCAGCTCGTCGGCTACAGCGATAGCGACCTAGCTGGCGACATCGACACCCGCAAAAGCACCACCGGAGTTGTCTTCTTCCTTGGCGGTAACGTGATCACCTGGCAGTCACAGAAGCAGCGCGTCGTGGCCCTGTCATCTTGCGAGGCAGAATACATAGCCGCGGCTACTGCTACATGTCAAGGAGTCTGGCTCGCTCGTCTCCTGGCCGAGCTCAAGGGTGAGGAGGTGGCCATAATCTCACTGAAGATCGACAACCAGTCCGCCATCGCGCTCAGCAGGAATCCCGTGTTCCACAACCGAAGTAAGCCTATTGACGTGAAGTTTCATTACATTCGAGAATGCGTCGAAGAGAACAGGATTCAACTTCAGTCCATTGGGACGGCGGAGCAGCTGGCGGACATCTGCACCAAGGCTCTGGGACGCGATCGTTTCTATGAGTTGCGTTCTAAACTCGGTGTTCTTCATATACAGCAAGCACACTAGGAGTAGGAGGAGAATTGTTAGTTACTCCTATGTGCTAAAGATAGGTAGCATGCATGTTTTCCGTTTTCTCTTTAATTGTTCTTGCATGCGCATAGTTACCGGCTTGCGGTGATCGCGCGCTAGGAGTAGTGGTAGACAGGATCATAACCACCATGGCCGGGCGTCGCGGTTCGTGGGGGATGGAGGCGCATAGTCCTCGCGTCGTGCGCGCCATAGGCGGCATGATCTTCCTTGTAACTCAATAAATAGAGATCAATTGCATCAGAAAACGCTGCGCAATTTGCAGCACCAAATTCGCCGAGTTCATCGTTTGTTTCCTCTCACCGCTGCTCGCTTCTCTCGCCGCCGTTCGGTTTCTAACAGATTATAATCAAATCCTCGCCACGGAAGAAATCATCATCTCTAATCTTTACAGAAATGAACTCCAAGCCCTGCTGGTAGGCATCCATGTACCATTTATTTAACTTGTACATTTGTGTTGGCATCGATTGAAACCAGTCAGGGGAGACGAGACTCCTGCCATACTTGTAGGCTTGCCCAGTGATTTCTTGCAATGTGAGACCAGTCTCCTTCATCATCTGCTGGAGTGTCTCGTCATCCATTACTGGGGTTGATTGTTGGACAACTAGTGGCTCAATTGATTGCTTTGATTGTTGTCCGAGCTGTGCAACATCTTTCTCAGCTTTTTTCGTTCTCTTTGCCGCCTTAATCGACTTGTCGAGGGAGTGCTCACAGTCCGAGGATCTCGGGGGCTTATCTTTTTCACGCATCTCTCCCTTGAATTGTTCGAATTTTTTCCTCATTTCGGCCCTACATAAAGACTTGGGTTACTCGACAGAGGTCTTTACTTTTGCAAAAAATGCCTTCACTTCGGAAGTCACTTTCTGGTCGAGTTCCTCCTTTGTCTTTTCGTAAACCAACTTCTTTGGTAGGGCCGTGGTTTGGCCGGTGGCTTGCTTCTTCGCTGGGGACCTCCTCGGGGCCGACAATATCCACTTTTGCTTCTGGGGCGCGAGATGCCGAGGAGGCAGAGACCGTGGAGGTGACTGAGGAGGTGGAGATGGAGGTCGCTGTGGAGCACTCTCACGATCTGGAGGTCGAAGTGGACTCCTGATGGGAGACCTGTGAGTACAGAAATGATTGAGGTTAAATGATTAAATATGAGAGAAGCCAATTGAAAAAACTGTACCATTAACTTTCATCCGTACCTATAGGGTTGTTCTGGAGGAAGCGACGGTACTCTAGGCGGTGCCCCAGGAATCACTATGTAGCGCTTGCGCTATAGAAATATTCCATGCTCCACTTGTCCCAGAGTTGTCTCTCCATCACCTCCAGGAATATCGAGGCTCACATCCCTATAGTCTCTGACCACTCTATCTATCGCGACGCTAGAATAGCCAGCTGGAATCGGATGCCCATGAAATTTTGGTGAGCTTGCAGGGTCCACAGGGGAAACAACAGCGGTTGCCACCTTAACTGTGATGTTCTTCAAGGGAGTATGCAGCTCACAAGGCGTCAGCATCTTTGTGATGTCATCCACAGGGTAGCACCACAACACTTCGTCGTCCTCATCGGGTCGCTGCGTGGAAGCGACGCTACTTCTATGTTGATGGGGACTTAGACTGACTGACGGCTCTGATGTGTTCACCATTTGGGCACTTGTTTGTAGAGCCATTTGGGCGCTGAGCTCCTGTAATCTCTCCCTCATTTCTTGTTCGGCCCACTGCGATTGCATCATGGCCTCCTCTAACTTAAGGAGCCGCTCTACCTCCTCAGACTTTCTTCTTTGGCGGCTTCTGTAGCTGTCAGCATCCTAGGGGAAGCCCATCTTCCATGAAACAACCCCTTTGCCCCGCGTTCGCCTAGGGTGTTCGGGATTCTCGAGGGCGTACGTCAGCTCATCCTTCTCTTGGTTGGGCTAGAACTCACCCTGGGCGGAAGCGTCAATAACTGATACGAGTTGTTGTGCTGCTCTTTGGATTGTTTCACCATAGACACAGGCCCCAGTCGCTGGGTCCAGTGATCCCCCATGCCCAATAACCAAGTCCTGGAGCATTCGGGCCAACCTAGGGTACGTGGTGTGATCCCTTTGGCATGCAGGGCTGCCTCCATACTCTCTCACTTGGGCATTATACTCTTATAGCCACTAGCACCAAGTCTGTGATGGTACTGTTTCCGGTGCGCATTCTCTTGGTTTCTTCTCACCCGCGCCTCACCTTCTTCGGATGTCTTGTATCTGACAAATTCATCCCAGTGATCCCTTAACTTCTCGTATTGTCCAGTGAAATTAGGAGTCAGGTTCTTCTTGATAAATTTGTTGTACAGTTTCTTCTTGAAGGTGTAGAACTGTGTTGCCATTTTCTTCAAAGCCCAACTCTTAACGAGTGCTTCTGTACCGGCTGGTAGATCAAAATATGCGATGACCTCATTCCATATAATATCCTTGTCTCTATTAGAAACATAACTGACTTGAGGATCATCCTTCTTTACTTTTCATTCTCGAACGCTGATCCCGACCTTGTCCCTAACAAGGAAACGACAGTGGTTGACAAATTTGTTCGCATGGTCTTGTGGCAGGAGCGGCTCGCCGGTAGTGCTAACTTGTGAGATGACAAACCGGCCTTCCAACTTTTTAGTCAAGCCTCTCACATTCCTAGACTTCGATCCTGAGGCCTAAAACAACATCAAGATTTAGTTCTATGTACGAACGCAATTATGTTTAAATACATATATAAGAGGCTTCGGTAGCAATGTATACCTCGGCAGTATTTTCTTCTAGAATAATGTGTTCGTCATCGCACTCGAAGTTCAGGCATTGACTGCCGTCATCGACTTCCGGGATATTGTCATCGGTGCCATGTTGGGCGCCTTCATTGATAATTTCCATCATGACTTGCTCGTCGCGGGCTTGCGATGGATCAGTCATCGTAATAAACTAATCGAGACTACAAATCAAAATTAAAGTTTAATAGAGATATTAAAGTTTTGATAATCTCTATTAGCAGTTTGAAAAGCATACACGTGAAAAACGAAGGAGGACGATGTATTGATAAATCCTAGCCCTTGATTATTAATTATTGATAAATGAGGCTCATTTCTAGCCCTACGGCCAGTATAGTAGTATGGTATACTGTATACTGTATACTATACTGTATTTGCCTAAGTCAGCTAGTAATATGCCTAAGCGAACGACCGAACGAACATATTAGCGAATGACCGAACGTATTATACTAGTAATATTAGTGAACGAACGTATTATACTAGTAATATTAACGAACGAACGTATTAGTGAACAATCGAACGAACGTGTTAGCAAACTACCGAACGACCGAACGTATTATACTAGTAATATTAGAGAACGAACGTATTAGCGAACGACCGAACGACCGAACGAACGTACTAGCGAACGTGGATTTCGTCACCTGTGTAATATATATATATATATATATATATATATATATATATATATATATATACTTGTTAACACCAGATTTTCGCAATCTACTAGGAGAAGAAAGAGAAAACCGACGCGGAAAAGACGGAGCAATTCGAGTCGGATCAGTTACGCTATCGGACCAAGCCGAGTATCGGACCAAGCTCTGTATCGGACTCAGCAGTGCATCGGACCAAGTGGAGCGCCAGCAGAGGGACTGTATCGGCCGATGCGGGTTCAATGTGGCCATTGGCCGATGGAAGCAGGAAGCCGATGGAGGCAGAGTGGGCTCGGTTTGGGCCTGAGTCAAGCTTCAAAGGAGATTGCCAAGTAGGGATAAGGCCCAATTTTAGGCAATTGTATCTCTTAAATTAGGAACTTAAATTAGTTTCGATCTAATTTATGGCAAGAGTCCGCCATGAGGACTTGTTTGTTAGTTATAGATAAAATCGTGTCCTATATGGACAATGTTGTGAATCATGGGTATAAATATCCCGGTAGTTTGTACTTAGAAACTCTCTTAATCTGACAATCAAAAACACTACAGTTCAATCTACTTTCGGCACAACGCCACCCTCGCAAGAGGTTGATTTTCGGTGAGTTCTTGCTTCCCCAGAGCAGAGGTAAGAACTCGTACCCGACGATCTACGTCGTCAGGTCTAGCGTGTCATTTTAGACACGTTAAGCCCTGGCGACGTGATCATCGTTTATCATGTCTTGAATGATCTAGACATGGCATCTCAATTCTATCTCGCCAGCGGTAAACTCGTCTTAGGGTTTGTTGCCAACATTGGTCGAATTAGTCTGCTTATCTAGATCTTGCAAGGCATCTACCATCCCCAAAAGCGATCGACGGCTTGATTGTCTTTGCGTTAATTTTCGATTCACACTTTGTGTTGCTATCAACCCTAGTCGTGTTTTGAGATCTAACTCAAAGCCTGTTTTCGATCATAATTAAGGATAGTGCCGGGGTTTCAGCCGGTCTTACCTAATATATGTGATTACTCTATGTTTTTACATGTATTTGCCACTTGTATGAGTAGATCGACAGATACAAATGTATTTGTCATTGATTATCCTCAAGTTTCCTCTGTGATCAGTACATTTGTATCGACCGATCGGTTCGTACAAGTTTACATTAGAGTATTAGCTAGTGCATTCACCTCCCACATCCCTCATCGGCCGATGTCATCAAATCGACACAAACATATTGATGAAGGCTGATGGGAATAGATCTGTATATTAATTTTATTTCATTATATCCTCCAGTAGGCCGATATAGCCCTGCCCTATCGGCTGGGCCCTCACGATGCATCATCGGCCTACCGGCCGATCGGCCATCGTTTGCTAACATGGTTTACTTGTTTATTCTTGTTGATTGCAGATCAAATCAACTCGCACGCCCTACGCACACCTAGGCAAGCCATTGGACCTGCACTGGAGTTAAGCAGATCTCCCAGGCCACCGTGGTAACGCAGAACCCGCTTTTGACACGAGGGTGGGTCAAAATTCTGCGCCAACACGCTTTTGGCACGCCTGGTGGGACCAAGAAGAACACATGCTTCACACCGTCAACAAGTTCACTTCAAGATGTCCAAGCAGAGCGATATTTCAGAAGAAAATATTGTCTCGCTGACCGCTGATCTGCTCAACGAGGAGCAATGATTGAGCAGTTCCAGAACATGTACTTGCAGACATACTCCAGGACCCGGTAAGACGGAGCTAGCACGTCGGCGGCAACCCAAGATCAAGCCGTCAAAACTGAAGACAATACTCGTTGCGCTACGCTGATGCTCCAGGACCGCATCGACTCCGCGGTTCACTCAGCACTAATCAACCAATCCGGAGTCCTAGTGAATATGTTTACCAACGTAGTTAAGTCGATACTGGACGGTTCCATTCACCAGCACAGCCTCAAGGGCCGATCTTCCTGCCTGATAACAAATTCCCTCCATATCGGACCTTGAGGACTGATCTGAGTATGGCTCCACAGCCGACAGCGCTGATCCTTCCTCCATCAGCCCAGCCAGTGTTGACCATGCCGTTGGTCTTGACGAAACAGGTGGGATGTCACGCCCGGAAATTTTCCCAAATTTCCAGACCATTTTGTGTATTAAGTCCCTGTCCAGGCATCAACCAGGGTACACAAAACGACAAATCAATAAACAGATCCAAACATAAATAAAGCGATAAATACTTACAACAGAGGCACTTAGTCCTCACACCAAAAAGAAAACAGCAGCGGAAAGAGACGATCCTAGCGGGGCTTCAGCTCCACTCCACAGGCAAACTCAACTGGGGTCTGAGCCTTGGTCCTCTAACTTCATCTTCAACTCAGAAGTACTAAACTTCTGAAAAAGGGAAAAAATAGCAAGATTGAGTACAACCACCGTACTCAACAAGCCACACCAACGATGCAGACATGCACAGGGGAGACGAAGGGAGGCTTATGGCTATTTGCAGAAAAGCGGTTGAAAACCTTTATATTTTAAAACAGTAAGATAGTTGTTAATTAAAGCAATATTAAATCTCCACTGAACAACGCTACAACCACGTTGAACAGGCCCAACCATTCCACCTGAACTACACCAGTTCATTTAATCAAATTAAGTAAACATGTGGGACTAATCACGGTGAATCTGGTCGATCGCCCATAACCGCGGGCACGGCTATTCGAATAGTTTTACTCTGATCAGAGGTGCGCAACTGTACCCACAAGACACGATTCCACACATGTTACCATGCCCCGAAGTATCACCACGATACTGCAAAGGGGGAAATCGTGACAAGACCTTTCGCTTAACTCCTCCTAACCAAGCGCACCACACCGCAGGTTTCGCCCCCACCCCTCAAAAGGCAGTGGGCAGCCCCCCCTCGTGCCTTGGTGAATCCGGCAGCCAAGCAACCGGTATATCCCCGGCCGACTCAACTCCATCACGCCCACCCTTTCCGGGGAACGTCGGCTAGGAAAGAGCTATGCTACGAGTCCAGCAGTTGCCCATTCTTGCTTGTGGTAAGCACTGTTATTCTTCCAGGGTTTCCCATGAACCGGTCCTTAATTGCCATGGGTGCGACCAGCAAAACCATGCACCCACAGCTGGCCATGGCGCGCGGCGGCGCTAGGGTTTCGGCGCGGGAGGCGGCGGCGCGGCGGCGCGCGGGAGGCGACGCACGAGCGGCAGCGGGGCGGTGCGGGAGCGCACGGGCGACGGCGGCGCGGGAGGCGCGGCCGGGAGAGGGGAGAAGGAAAAGGCGCCGGCGCTTACCGGCGGCGAAGACGGCGGTGAAAACGGCGGCGGCGGAGCGGCGCTAGGGTTAGGGTTTTGGGGCGGCGGCGGCGGGGAAAACGAGGAGGGGGCCTCGGGGGTGGAAATAAATAGGGGGGCCGATTAGGGTTGGCGGCGCGGCGGAAAACCCGCCGGGGTTTGCGGCGGCGCGAGCGCGGCGGCGGCCGGCCGAGTTGGGGACGGCTCGGCCGCGGGCCCCACCCGTCAGTGGGCGCGCAGCGCGGGGAGGCGGCGGCGGCGGCTCTCGGCAGGCCTTGGGCGGGCCCGAGAGGGGGAGGGACGCGGAGGCGGGCGGCTTGGGCCGCCTTGGGCCGAGGAGGGAAGAGGCGCGGCGGCTTGGGTCGCTGGGCCGGAGAGGGAAGAGGCCGCGTGGGCCGTGGGAGAGAGAGAGGACGGTTTTGGGCCGGAAACGGCCCAAAACAAAAAGGGGACACTTTTAATTTGTTTTTCAATTAATTTAATTTGTTAAATGATCTTTGTGACATTAAAATTATTTCTTTAGCTCCAAAAATTCACGAAAAATTTTGGAGAGTACTTTAAGGCACAGAGAATATTACAAAAATATTTCCGGCCATGATTTTTAAAGGAAATTTTTGATTTCCTTGCTAATTTCACTTGTTTAAATTGCTTTTGATTTTTATTTAATTTCTGGAAAATGTATTATTAGGAAATTTTTAATCCCGATCGAAAATCGGGGTGTGACATGGGAGGAAGCCCCCAGCACATCAAGGAAGATCAATTGGCGCAGTGGACGAGGGGGAGACAAGCTCCAGCAGCCTTGCAGCAGCCGATGGTTGAGCCGATACAACAAGCCTCTGCCAATCCAACATCGGCTAGGCAAGCCCAATTCCCCTTACCAAGCAATCCTCCACAGGTAGCTGCCTACAACACGCCGCAAAGATATCAGCAGTACTCCACGAGTCAGTCCCGGACTACATTCAACGATTCAAGGATATTAAAAACAGGTGCTATAGCCTCAGTTCGACTGATTCCCAGCTGGCCGATTTGGCGTTCCAGGGGCTACTTGGGCCGATACGAGAAAGGTTCTCGTCGCAAGATTTTGAAAGTCTAGCTCAACTAGCACAGAGAGTATCGGTCCACGAGCAAGGGTTCTAAGAGGCAAGAAAGTTCACGAAGAAGGTCAACAGCGTTTATCAATACGCCTTCGACGAAGATGAAGATGTCGATGTTGAAGTTGATTTGGTCGAGTGGGCCCGGATGAAGAAGCCAATGATATGTCAATGGATGAAGAAGGGCGATAAAGAAGAGAAATTCGACTTTGACATCAACAAAGCCGACAAGATATTTGACCTACTGCTGCAAGAGAAACATATACAGTTGCTAGTAGGTCATGTGTTGCCATTGGCTGAAGAGATAAAGAAAAGGAGATATTGCAAGTGGCACAACACATACTCTCACCATATAAACGAATGCAAAATCTTCCGACAACAGATACAGTCGGCCATCGAACAGGGCAGGATCAAGTTTGATGAAGCCAAAAAGCCGATGAAGATCGAAGGACACCCGTTCCCAGTTAACATGGTGCAGGCTGACAGGGCCGATAGTGATGCCTATCGGACCAAGAAGCGACCTCATCAAACTTCAGAAGGCCTCATCAAGAAATACCAGTGGAGGCATGAAGAGCAAGCACAAGATTACGTCGACCAAGACAGATTCTACGATCCCCATTGGGAATGCGAGTTCTTCCGATTCTGTTGGAATGAAGGAATGAGGTTGCCAACGATCAAAAAATGTCCTGCATGCAACAACGTGGAAGAATCCTACCAGGGCAGCGCAAGCAGACAGACGCATCGGCCAATCAAGCAGAAAAAACCTGTACATGAAAGGCTCGGGCTGATGCACCATGATCGTCAAACCAATAGTGATGAGCAAGTGCAAAACCTTCAATGGTGCTCAGATGAAATTTTCAGCAAAACTCAGAAGCAACGGGTACAGAGGTTAAGACAGAGAGAAAAGCTCCAGGAGCAGCAAGCGGCGATTGTCCATCAGCCCACCAAAACCAGAAAGGAGTGGAAGATAAAATCTACGGTGGTAAAGGCCGATGAGGATCATATCAAGTCAACTCGAGCTCCTGTGGCTACAAAAGGTAAAAATCGAGCATCGGCTTCTGTTAACATGGTTTTCCTGTTGCCAGTAGAATATAGCATACAGATGGCTGATGAAGTAATAGCCGATGACAACGAGAAGTGTCACGTCCTGATAAATTCATCCCAAGTTAAAAATCGTTCGTTAAAAGGAATAATAAAATTAATTAAAATTTGAAAAGAAATTGCAAACACTAAAATATGAGCAAGAAAAATTCGAAAGTGGCTTGGAGTATTTTTCCTAAATTCTTCACGCTCTAAATTGGTCCCTCAATTTTTACTTGAATTTTCATAGCACGAGAAATAATTTTAATGCAACAATAACCAGTTTCAGATTTAGTTAAATGGAAAACCTAAAAATAATTCTCTCCCTCTCTTTGGGCCACTTTCGGCCCAAAGTCCTCCTCTCCCTCGGCCTGCCGCCAAAGTCTCCTTTTCCTCCTCCCTCTCTTCCTCCCTCTTGGGCCTTTTTTTTCCCTTCTCGGCCCATCTCGTTTCCCCTCCCCTTGGCCCAGCCGCCCTCCCACCGGCCTGCTCTCCTCCTCGCACAGCCCATCTGGCCCAAGGAAGCAGGAAGACGTCGTCTTCCTCCTCGAGCAGCCGAGCCGCTGCCGCTTCCTCTCCCTAGCCGGCCACACAGAGGCGCTGCCGCCTCTGATCTCCCTCCCCGATCGTTTTCCTTCCAATTTGATTGCAAAAATCAGTTCCTCTCCTCTCCCTCATCAATTCCTCCACCTTTTCCCCTTCCAATTCATCCTTAATTCGCTGAATTCAATCCTCCTTGCATGGCTGCCATGGATGGCCAGCCGACGAGTTCCCCAGCCGTCCCCTCCTCTCCCCGGCCATCCCCTCGTCTCCTCCGGCCTATAAATGGCGCGGCATCCTCCCTTCCTCTCCTTTTGCCTCTCCCCGTGCGGCCTCCTCTCTCCATCACGCCACTAACTCCGGCTACCCCTCCCCATTGGCCGGAGCAGCGCCGACCGTGCCGTCGCCTCTCCCGACATCGCAGCTGCTCCCATCTCTCCCGGCCTCGCCTTCTTCTTATCCGAGGTCAGCCGGAGCACCGTGGATGCCGGCAACCCATGGTGCTGCAGCTGCTGCACCGTCTCCAACCGTCGTCGTCCACCTCATACTCCGATAGCCCCTACCGCCCTTGCCGGTGTGCTGCCTGATGTCGTCGCGTCGTTCTTTTCCCCGGCCACCGCTCAGTCTTGCCGTGCGTCGCAAACATTTCGTCATCGTTCATTGCCGGTGCTACCTTCGGCCGACCGATCCTCCTTGCTAGCACGTTGACCTGCTGCGTCGCCACTGCCATCGGTACCGCAGCGGCGTGCTTCACACCGACCTCACCATTGTTCGGTCGCTACCAGCTGTCTTCGTTGTCCGCTAGTCGTTCCCGGTCATGCTAGCCGTCGGCTCTCCCTTCGTCAAGCCAAAGCTGTCCTCGTCGTCAAGGTTGTTCGCGTCATCGTCATCCTCCTCTGGCCATTGTTCCCATCAAGCCGAGCGTAACCCGTCGTCGTCCGCCTTTTTGCCAAGCCCGAAGTTTGTCGAGTGCTGCCCGTTCATCTTCGTCATCCCCGAGTTGTCGCTGCTGCCCTCGTCGTTGTCTTCGTCCTCGGCACTGCGTCGTCAGGCTCATCCTCATCTTCGTGCAAGGGTCGCCGCCGAAGCCGTCTCCCCGTTCGCCGCCACCAGTTTCCTCCATTCGTTGTCGGTAGTCGTCATCGTCCCCTCGCCTCGTCGCGTTGTGGTAAGGTCCGCTCCCTCGCTGCCCCTTCCTCGTCCTCCCCGAGTCGCCACCGTGCCCGTCATGCGTTGTCAGCCCCGGTCTTGTCCATCGTTGTCAACAGTCGTTCGGGCGGTCTTCACGTGCACATGTGGTAGTGGTGTTTGTCTGCCCATTTAGCCGTCTCGTGCTTGCCCTCGTGTGCAGCCCACGTGGCATTCGTGTGAGTCCCCGCTTGTTGGCCACATGTTTCGGTTGACACGCATAGTCTCACTCCATCCTTCCCGTGGATTGTTTCTGTGAACCTGATCCACGGTGAACTAACCGTCTGACCTGTGGGTCCTGGCTGCCAGTCGCTCGATCATTTTTCCTCCTCGAGCGATATTGCATTACACATAATTTAATGGTATAATAATAATTAAACAATTCGGAAATATCCACTTTAATTGCACCTAAATTTCGGATGGTCGTTTCTCGGCCATACGAGCTCCAAATTGACCCGTTCAAATTGTTTAGTTTTTGTTATAACTTAAAAGAACCCGTGTTTGTTGTTTTTATGTATTGTTCTTGTTTCTTTCTTAGAGCTGTAGCTTTGTTTTGTTTGTTCGTGTAGTTGCTCTCGTTTCGGTGGTTCCTGTGGTGCAGCTCAAACTCGTCGTTGAAGCTTCAGAAGCCTCCCTTTTTCCCTGAGCAAGGCAAGTCATGCTCTCCTTGAGCATATTGAATCCCAGTTTACAAAAAGTATTTTAATTTAAATTATTGCATTCGCTTTACTAAATTTACCGCGTTATAACTGTTTTATTTAGCCCTTCCTACAATCCTTGTTTTAGCCTTATTATTTGTTATTGTGTATTTACCTTTGACAACCCTAGGCAACAAAAACCAGCTAGTGAGAACTCTATATGTGATGCTTACTAGATATTTTAGGATTATGCTTAGCCCTGCTTAATTAGAAACATTTTAGTTGTTTTATAATACTCTAGACTTTAGGAATAACACTATGTTGTTGATTAATTGGATTAGAGGCTTGATAGCCTGGACATGTTGGACTCCTCTTTCAAAATTCCCAAACTTGTTTTCGGCTGGGCTCGAGGTGCATGGTTTTGTTAGTCGTACCTCGGCCAACATAAGGACCGGTCTTCGGGCCTCTGTTGCAAAGCATAATCCGTACTACCACCTGTCTAATGGGTATGGCTTAACACGTCGTCTAGTACGGTCATGAACAAGAAAGACATGGATAGGGATGGATGAAGCCCTTGGTGGGGTTGACGTCTCTGGCAGTACGCCCGGGGGCATAGATTGTCTGTTCGACCCAGGGCGCCTGGCGGGGGAAGTCTATGTTGGCCTTCTTTGTTTAGGGCAATACTAAATGATGGGTTATGTCATGGCTTTCATCCGTATGCCGTGGTGGCATGTGGCACGTCGCAACACATGAGGAAGACATGTCTGGTGGGTAAAGATGTACACCTCTGATCAGAGTTTAATCTATTCGAATAGCCACGCCCTCGGTTATGGGCAAGCCGAGCAATGTACCCAAGTTAGAGTTTAATTCTGATAAAACTGGATTAACTGGAACTGTCACTTGTTGGCCTGGTTTAAGGCAAGATCGCGTCGATGCGCGGCTTGATTATAATTTGACTAGAGATAGGCTCGTGTTTTATTTAAATGCCTTTAAATATTTTAATGCTTTAAAATGCTGGTTTTATGCAAAATAGACTTATAAATGAATTCCTTGTACTCCCGTGCATTAAGTGCATTTTCCGGTGTGGCTTGTTGAGTACGGTGGTTGTACTCATTCTTGCTCAATCTTTCCCCCTTCAGTTTGAGAAGCTCTCAAAGAAGAAGTCTTAGGTGGAGTCCTGGCTTATACCCCAGCTGAGCGCCTGTGAAGATGGAGCCGTAGGCCCGCTAGTCCGTTGCTGTTTTTCTTTTCTTGTCAAGCCTTTGTAATAATGTAAATATTATCGTGAGAATTAATAAATATGTGTCTTTTGTATCAAGTTTGTGTGGTGTACCCCGGCTTTTCCTGGGACGGGGATTAATACACTAGCGTTCGGGAAAGCTATTTTCCGGGCGCGACAAGAAGCAATCTTCGGCTAAGCTGCAGTTGTCACCAGAGCAGGCCGTGTTCGACAAACCCACCGACACCAATTACAAGCACCTCCGGCCGTTATATATCAAGGGATACATCAATGGGTGGCCGATGACGAAGATGTTAGTCGATGGCAGCGCGGCTGTGAATTTGATGCCGTATACAACTTTCAGGAAGCTTGGAAAAGTACCTGAGGATCTAATCAACACAAACATGGTGTTAAAAGATTTTGGCGGCAACGCGTCCGAAGCAAAAGGGGTGTTGAATGTGGAGCTCACAGTTGGCAACAAGATAATCCCCACCACCTTTTTTATTTTCGATGGAAAGGGTTCTTGCAGCTTGTTGTTGGGGCGAGATTGGATCCACGCAAATTGTTGCGTCCCTTCAACGATGCATCAAAGCCTCATTCAGTGGCAAGGGGACCAGATCGAGATCGTGCAGGCCGACAGACCAGTGCATGTGGCCAGTGCAGATCTTGTAGTTTGGGAAATGGAGGGAATCGATTGCCTGTCTGGACAAATTTGGGAGGCCGATTTCCTGAAAGTAACTGATTGTGACATTGAGCCGATCGAGGATGAAGACAAGCGGTTACTTTGATGAAGGAATCACATCCATAAGCCAAGATAAACAAATCAGTCCCTACACAGAATATGCTGTGGATGAGATCGATGGAAAATTGGGACAAGGTTTCACGTCGGCCGACGAGCTCGAAGAAATAGACAAAGGGGTGGGTGATAGACCTAGGCCGACGCAAGTAAGTGCTAACCTGCCAAGGGAATATAAGAGTAAATTGGTACATCTTTTGAAAGAGTTCATGGATTGTTTTGCATGGGAATATTATGAGATGCCAGCATTAAGCCGATCGATTGTAGAACATCGGCTACCTATAAAACCAGGCTATCGGCCGTTTAAACAAGCTCCTAGGAGATTTAAGGCCGATATGCATGAAGCTATCAAGGCAGAGATTACAAGACTCTACGACACTAATTTTATCAGACCCTGCCGATATGCGGAGTGGGTTTCCAATATAGTACCAGTGTTGAAGAAGAACGGCAAGCTCAGGGTGTGCATCGATTTCAGAGATTTGAACAAGGCTACGCCAAAAGATGAGTACCCCATGCCGATTACGGATTTGCTAGTTGATGCTGCATCTGGACATAGGATCATCAGCTTTATGGATGGAAATGCGGGTTACAATCAAATATTTATGGCTAAGGAGGATATTCACAAGACATCTTTTCGGTGTCCGAGGGCAATCGGCGTGTACGAGTGGGTCGTTATGACATTTGGGTTGAAGAATGCTGGAGCTACATATCAGACAGTAATGAATTATATCTTTCACGACCTTATCAGTTCCTTGATCGAGGTATATATTGATGATGTAGTTGTGAAGTCAAAAGAGTACGATGATCATTTGGCCGATTTACACAAGGTATTGGAAAGAGCAAGAAAATATGGTCTAAAGATAAACCCTAACAAGTGTGCTTTTGGCATATCGGCTGGTCAGTTTTTACGTTTCTTGGTCCACGAGAGAGGAATAGAGATCACACAGAAGAACATCGATGCCATAAAAAAGATCCAGCCTCCGGAGAACAAGACCAAGTTACAATCTCTGATTGGGAAAATCAACTTTGTCCGACGTTTCATATCAAACATGTCAGGTAGGATAGAGCCATTCACTCCATTGTTGAAGATGAAGGATGATCAGGAATTTATATGGGGTGATAAGCAGCAAAAGGCTTTGGACAATACCAAGGAATATCTGAGTTCCCCACCAGTTTTAATTTCTCCACAGAAGGGTGTTCCATTCAAATTGTACCTGTCGGCCGATGGCTCTGTTTTGGTTCAGGAAATTGATGGCAAAGAAAGATTTATTTTCTATCTCAGCAGAAGATTGTTGGATGCTGAAACAAGGTACACGCCAGTGGAGAAGTTATGTTTATGCTTATATTTTTCATGTACTAAATTGAGACATTATTTACTTTCTAATGAGTACATTGTGGTAAGTAAGGCCGATGTGGTGAAATATATGCTATCGGCCCCTATGTTGAAAGGAATAATTGGGAAGTGGATTTTTGCCTTGTCAGAGTTTGACCTCAGGTATGAATCGGCAAAAGCGATCAAAGGACAAGCCTTGGCCGATTTCATTGTTCAACATCGAGATGATTCAATCACATATTCAGATATTGTGCCATGGACACTGTATTTTGATGGATCTGTTTGCAGACATGGATGCGGTATCGGCCTAATCATCATATCCCCTCGGGGGGCAAGCTTCGAGTTTGCGTTTACTATCAAGCCCTATTGTACTAACAACCAAGCAGAATACGAAGCTGTTCTCAAGGGTTTGCAGTTATTGCAAGAGGTCGAGGCCAATTCTATAGAAATTATTGGTGATTCACAATTGGTGATTAATCAGCTTTCTCAGGAGTATGAGTGCAGAAATTATGTTCTAAGAGTCTACAATGAAGAGTGCAAGGAATTGTTGAAAGCTTTCAAGATTGTGACGATGAGGCATATACCCCAGAAGCAAAACTTTGAAGCCAATGATTTAGCTCAGGCAACATCACGACACAGGCCGATGGTGAAAGATGTTGAAGTTGAAGTTGCTACCGTGGACGCCGATGATTTGAGGTTCGCTATCATCGAGTATTTGAGAAATCCTTCTCAATCGGCATCACGAGAGTATTTGAGAAATCCTTCTCAATCGGCATCACGAAAAATGAAGTATAAAGTTCTACATTATGTCTTGCTCGATGATGATCTATACTATCAGATGATTGATGGTGTCTTGCTAAGGTGTTTGAGTTTAGAAGAAGCCAAAGTTGTCATGAGTGAGGTTCACGAAGGAATTTGTGGAACACATCAATCGGCCCATAAAATGCGGTGGCTTTTGAAGCATGTTGGATACTTTTGGCCGACAATGCTAGAGATTGTTTCAGGTACTATAAGGGGTGTCACGATTGTCAGAAGTTTGGAGCAATTCAGAGAGCACCGAAATCGGCTATGCATCCAATCATAAAGCCGTGGCCGTTTCGTGGATGGGGTATAGACATGATCGGACAGATTAATCCATCATCAAGCAAAGGACACAAGTACATTTTAGTGGCTACAGATTACTTCACAAAGTGGGTTGAGGTCGTCCCTTTTAAGAAGGTTGATTCCAAGGATGCCATTCAGTTTGTTAAGGAGCATATTATATGTCGATTTGGACTTCCACAGACGTTGACGATAGATCAAGGATCAATTTTTGTCTCCGATGAGTTTGTTGAGTTTGCTGACAGCATGGGTATTAAACTGTTGAATTCTTCTCCATATTACGCGCAAGCTAATGGGCAGGCAGAAGCTTCTAACAAGAGTTTAATGAAGTTGATCAAGAGGAAGATTGATGAACAGCCGAGACGGTGGCATACAACGCTGGCCGATTCTCTTTGGGCGTATCGGATGGCTTGTCATGGTGCAACTCAAGTGCCGTCTTATCAGTTGGTTTATGGGCATGAAGCTGTGCTGCCGTGGGAGACCAACATCAGCTCAAGAAGGATTGCATTGCAAGACGACTTGACAGCCGATGAGTACCACAATTTCATTATTGATGAGTTGGATGATTTGGCACATCTACGGTTGAGGGCTTTAGAAAAAATCAAGCGAAATAAAGATCGAGTTGCTTGCCATTATAACAAAAAGGTTGTTGCCAAGTCATTTGAGGAAGGGATCTCGTTTGGAAATTAGTACTGCCGATCGGCTCCAGAGACAACAGATTCGGCAAGTGGTCGCCTAATTGGGAAGGTCCTTTTCAGATTCATCGATGTGTTTCTCACAATGCATATTTATTAAAAGGGTTAGACGGAGAGGTTTTTGGCAGAGCGCTTAGTGGCAAATATTTAAAGAAATATTACCCAAGCATTTGGATCGACTGTTTGCTAGCCGATTAATGATAATAGCCGATGTGCGATACATCGCCTTCAGATGACCGATATATACTTTTAACATACCCAAAATTTGAATTTCAAATTTTGCATCTAAAAATGTCGAAAATGTTTTTCATAAATAGGAATACTAGTATTTTCAACTAAAGACCTAGGTGAGTCTAATATGACCAGTTTAAAAATACAAATTGGCGACTAATTTAAAACCTTTTACTTGATAGCTCAAAGGAATAAAACTAAAACATAGTGTGTGCATGTATTTGCATAATGTATTGTTGAGACTTGAGTCTTTGCTTGTTTTTGGATTTTACTAGCATTTCATAATAGGATGAATATAAATTAAAAACTATTAAAAACTATGAGGCAAATACTAAATACATATTTACGAGAATGTATATACATGTAATACATGAAGTTGAGTAATTAAAAGTTTAAATCATGATCAACAACATCATGTCAGGTCAAGAATCATCTAAATATAATTTTACAATCATTTAATTATATTTTATAATAGGAAACATATGTGTAAGGATAAGCTTAGTGAATTTTTAAAAATGATTAGTGTAAGATAAAATCATGGAAAAATTCATGTGGATTCTACCCAATATGTTGGACTCACTGGAATTTTGACATGATTTTATTTTTACATCTAGACCCTCAATTAAATTGGTCAAAGAGTCAAAATCAGGTTAAATCCACAACCCTAATCGGCAAAAACGACACACATCTCATATATGTATTTTATCACATGAAAATATATATGGAACATAATTTATTCAAATACTAACTTATTTATCATGAATTTATTTTATTATTTTTGACCTCCTAAAAATTCAATTTAGTTTCAGCCAAGCCTGTTTTCTTTATTTTTCTGAGAATAAACTATAAAGAATTTTTGAGTGCAACCAAGAAAAATGGAATCTAGGTATTATTATTTACCTCCAGTAAAATCCACCATAATTTATTAAGCCCACAAATTAAACTATAGATTAACAAAGAAGAGAGAAAGAAATAATCCTGGAAAAATGGATACAGTTCATGTATACCCAAATTTCTACCCTTTTCTCTCACCCTAACCTAGTGTACCCCACATTGGGCCCACATGGCAGCCTCATTGGCTTGCCCTCACCTTGTCCATAACCCTTCATCACCACTTAACCCAGCACAGCCGAGAGAGAGAGAGATCAAGGGCGGTGCACTGCCGATGTGGGCACCGAACATGTTCGACGCGTGTCCCTTTTCTACTCCCAGCCGCGTCGCCCATCCCTAGTGGTCAAGCCGGAGCCGTGCATCCCAAGCGAAAGGAACCCTAGCCCCTCCGTTTTGCCTCAAACCCGTCGTCGGCCGTGAGGGAAATGAAGGTCGCCATCGTCGTCGAGCCATCTTCATCCCTATTCCTTCCGCGTTCCATGCTCACCTCTCCATGCCGAGTAAATACCGTTTTGACACCCTCTCGTTTCGTGCAGCCGATCGACGGAAACGCGATCGTGCTCTCGGGAGCTCCGGTGCGCGCTTCAAGCGCCGTTGTAGCGACATCGTCGCCGTCCCGGCTGCTGTGGAGCAAATCCGGCCGAGCCACCGCGCCATCAACCTCCCCTTGGAATCCTCTTCAAAAGCCCCCAAGTTTCCCAGCCGATGATGCACCGACGAGGGAGATCGCCGTCGTCTTCTCCAACTCCGGCCAACCGACTTCGCCGCCGATTCCTCCCTCCCCGGTAAGCTCCAGAGCAATTCCTCCCTCGTAGAGCATCCTCATTTACTCCTTGAGCTTTTCCCCTACTCCTTTCAGCCGATCAAAGCCCAAGGATTGCCGCCGCCGTTGCCCTGTCATATTCTGCCGCCGCCCGGGAATTTCTCCATCACCGTCGCCCCACCGGAGGTCCCCATCCGTCGTAGCTTTCTCGGTGAGTCTCCTAGTGCCCAAAAGAACCATTTACATGCATCAATTCGGCCGGATATAGTCCATGACTTGTTTACCACCTGCGGCCCATGAAACAGCTGCCGTTCGCGACACCGCCGGCGTCAACTCCGGCCATCTCCGGCGACAAGATCACCACCTTCGGGTGCGCAAAGGTGTTGTGCATCGTTTCCCTTTTGGCCGCATCGCCCAACTCGCCGCCATTCGCTGCCGACGCCGACGGCAAGCTCGCCTGTGCCGCCTCCTTCCTGCGTCGGCTGCTGCCGCCTCCTCTTCAACCCCTCGTCTCAATGACAGGTGGGCCCCACTTCATCTAATAGGCTGGGATTTGATTAGCAAGGAATTAAAACATATAAGGTTCTATTTGTAAAATCTATATGTATGACATGTGGGGCCAAGGACCTATTAGTAATTCTTCGGAAGCTTGAGTATTCTTAATGAAGAAGTATTTAGACATGTGTTAGGGACTTTGGGTTGGTTTCTACAAACCCCAGGGGCCTTTTTGCTTATTAGCAGAGATTGACCAGTGGACCCTCATATATTTAAATCCTAGAAAATATAAAGAAAATAATTAAAGCAATTATTGTTCATTTGAAAAGTCATCAAACTTTATAAATTTCTAGAAAATTCATCTTAGCTTCATTTTGAGTGAACCAAATTCCAGATGACTCACAAAATTATGATCTTTAATATGGTAGTATAAAACTTACCACTTACAGTAGAAGAAATATCTCTAATTATTGGTGTAAAGAATAATTTGCATAAAGCACAATAAACTTATAAAATTTGTAGGAAATTAATTTTAGCTCTAAATAACTTGAACTAAAATTTGTTAGACTCATAAAATTCTCAACTTAAATTAGGTGAATTGAGTTATAGAGCAACCAACATATATATTTTCATACATTTTAAATAATCGTGAGTAGCCGTAATTAATATGAGAACTTGTAAAATTCATAGGAAATTGATCCCAACTCCAAATTAGGTGATTCTAGTATTGTTAGATCCATAATTTCATAGACTTAATTATCATGAATTAAGATATGACATGTACTTTAGTAAAACTGCACCTAAAGTTTTATATATCAAATAACTAGTACAATGTGGCATCTAGCTTATGAAATTCATAATAAAATCATACTAACTCTAGAAATTGTGGAACCAATTTTGCTGTACTCCTGAGAACATCCCTTTCACTGCAGCAAGCCAAACACTTCACAAATCTTGAACCTAAATTGCATTTGAATACTAGTAGAGCTTAATTAGCCTATGACTAGTATAGAACTTATAAAATTCATATACCCTAAAATTTAAATGATAAAATGGAAATTCCTTCACTATAAATCATATTTAGTCAGTACCAATTTACTATAATGAATTCATGCATATTAGAAGCATTTTGGATTTTTGTTTGTTTTAGTGTTTATATCGTTAAAGTTATTTCATATAGTGAACGACATCACTTTCGGTGAGAAGTTTGGGTTTCATTGCTGACCGTGAAGGAACAATGAAACCCAAACTCCTTGGTAACTAAGGCAAGTTGCCCTCCTCCTTTGAACACTTTGATCCTATGTTTTTATTGGGCAAACATTTTCTATTGCAAAGTTGCACACGTTAGGTAGTTATGTTGGGAAAAATTATTTGAAACGATGAAATGGTAGTTATGACCTAATTGTTGCATAATCCACCTTGAGATTTGTTACCCTTGATGATTGTAACCTTAGAATGGTTTAGAGTACTCTCCATGTGCTCAACTGGGCTTATAATTGCTAGTTATAATGTCATATGCTTAGCCATGCCTAGTGAGATGGTTTTAAACATTGTGATCACCTTGTATATTTGAAAATGGAGAATTTACGACTTCTGGACAGAGGTGAAGCCTCTAGTTATTTGTGAAATAAAATGGAGTTAAACATATTTCTAGACCGGGCGGCGAGTGGTGTACATATGGTTGTAGTTGTGCACCGATAGGGGGAGCGTTCGCCTGAGTCGATTAAGGACCGAACTCTATGTTACCAACTAAGTATATAGTACTGCCATATGTGTTAGTATGGGATGACCTTAGTTTATTAAGTTGTCCAGTGTTTAGCCTTGCATATTGGTAGGCTGAAGTAGAATGAACTAGTCTGAGCGATGGTTCATAGGAACTACCCATGTGTGTGTGTTGATTATATTGCTAGCAACAAGACTAGCTGGGTGTGTTCTGTGAGGGGACGGGTAGTCTGCCTTACAGCATGGGCGTCTAAGTCTGTCCAATTCAACCGTATAGTGCCTCGTGGGGGAACGGATGTGTTCGCTGCCACGGCGTTTGGTTTAAGGCGTGGGCCCGCCACCTAACGGCTCTGGGTCATTCCTAGGGTGGATTCACACTTGCCGTCGCTGATGCAAGGCTAAACACTAGGCAATGTAACGGCTAAGTTGTGACCTCTAGTCCACACTCATCGTGTAGAGTATGGGGTGCTAGACCGGCACCGAACCAACTAGAGTGTAGCCTTCGGGCTTTTATCGCATCATGTGGATTTGTACGAACTCTGCAGAGTTAAAACTAACCGGTTAGCCGTGCTCACGGTCAAGACCGACTTGGGGAAATAGCATGAGTATAATTTTATCTTTTCTAAAATGTTTTATAAAAATGGTTGAGGATGGGAATTTGATGATGATTTCGATGATAATGATGGCTTGCTACCAGGGAAGGTGCAAGTTGATGTTTATAACTTATGATAATGATGATGAGGAGAAATGATGATTATGTTGCTAAAATTATTTATATTGATCACCATGCTCTACTTTATATACTTATTCTACAAATGTTTATAAAGTTATCGTTTTGTGAAAAGTTGTGAACCAACTTAGCTTTATGCAAATGAACCTACAAATAGCTATTCTTTGATAATTAGAGCTTGCATGTATGTAGGATTATATTGCCTTGCCAGTACATTAACATAGTTAATGTACTGACACTTGTTCGATTGGAATATCCATTTTGCAGGTTAGTTGAGTGCTACGGGTTCCGTTGTTCTCTTCAGGACGGTTCATTAGGGGTTTACCCCTAGTCGGATTGCTTATGGGTCTTGGGTAATTAAGCTTCCGTGACAACCTTTAATTATCATTACATATCCTACACTTAGATTCTAAGTTATTTGTGTATTAGTAGTCCTTTATGAATATCATTTGCTTTGATGAAAGTGTCCTGGGTTGTTCTAGCTTATAGAACTATCCAGACACGAGTATGGATGTTGAACAAACGAGATGTTGTAGAGCTTAACAAATTTGTCAAGTCTCCTGGGATGTGTAACACATCTGGTCGTTGCCTTCGTATGGTTTGACGGGCACGTCTCAGGCTGAAGTTGACTGGCACGCTAAGTCCCAGCAATATCTCTTTTGCTCAATATTCGGCACTACGTACTTTATATTGGATGGTGATTAGTTGTGATCATGGGGCACATTGAGGCTTGAGTGGCTATAATGCATGTATGGATCCCACTCCCCAAAATCATGTGGTGATCACAAATGACACCAGACAATATAAATTTCGGGTGCTCGACAATACTATCGCCCTTAGTTCAAATTTTACAACATGACCCCTCATCTTCCAAAATTTGGAGGGCATATATATACTCAACAATTCTTCAGATGGAAATCGAATGGATTACAAATTTGTGGACTTTAAAATTTTTTCAGATGGATCTTTCAGAAGGATTTTATGGCCGATATGATTATCCATGATCCATGATCCATATGCTATCCTATCCATGATCCATCGGCTGACATACTCCACTATTCATATTCTGTCGGCCGATGTGTATTACTGTTCATAGTTAGTTGGTATTCTTGTGATCTACATATTGAGACAAGGTAGTCAATCGTATTCGGCTAATTGGCCGATGAGACATATATTAATCAACGACGAAGTTAACTTTTTATAAAGAGGAAATAAAGGTATATTACATTAGTTTATAAAGTTTTGGATAGCTGCTATGGCTTTGCGACGAATTTGGTCAATATCATCTATGGCTTGAGTATCATCGGCCGATGACCCTGGGATTGGTTTTAGTGTCCTGCTAAGGGTTGCAAGATATTTGGCCGATGCTCTCAATTTTGCCGTTTGGTCTTCTGTTGGCTTCGGGGAAGGAGCTATCTTGCCTTCAGCTTCTTTGATTTCTTCTCGGGTTGCTTCCAGCTTCACTAACAAATCTGCTTCAAGGCACCGGAGTTCTTCAAGCTTTTTACTCAAGGCTATCGGCTCAGCGATCAGCTCATCCAGTTTGGTTTTATCTGAGTTTACTTGAGCTTTGCTGGTAGACATAGCCGATTCCAAGCTTTCATGCTCCTGCCTCTCTGCAATTCTTTCCTTGGCCTTGTGAAGTTTGAAGTGGTATGGCCGATGACCAGGGATTCTATAGATGCCTCCAGCCGATTGGCGATGTCAGACAGCTGGCCTTTTAGCTCTTCAGAAATTGATGGCCTGGCTGTACTAGAAGGCTCTTTGTCTTCATCATCAAGGAATTGGCCGATACCGAAGGCAAACATATCGGCTAAGTTCAGCAATCATCAAGATAAGACATGGTTAACTCAGTCAAAGTAAAATTAGTAGGAAATTCAAAGTGAATCTGGCTTACCTATGATGAGACATCGGCTGTAGTCACATCGGCCTCTTTTTGCTATTTTGTAACTGCAAGCGAAGAGGTTGGCCGATGTGGCGCGGGCGATGGAGCTTTCGGCTGAAGAAGAAACAGAATGCAATTGTCGGATATATGTTATTGACAAGAAAGATGAGGCAAGTAGATCAGCATTTACCGAGGCAACTGGAGAAGATGGTGGAGAAGGAGATGAAGTTCTCAATCGGGACTTGACTTGTCCGCGTTTCTTCAGAGTAGCTTTCTTTGTTCTTGGTGATGGGACCGATTGAGTTCTCTCCTTAATTAAGGATGACGCAACAACCTACAAAAATCAAGTTATAATGGACCAGTGAAATGGAATTGAAGAAACAGATGAGGAAGATTACACTAACCTTGCGGACTACGTGTTTAGTTCTCTTGGGTTGGGCGGCGTCAGATTGATCATCGGCCGGTGGTTCTGCAGTGGTTGTGGCCGATGGATCCTTAGTCGGCTTATCGACCGATGGCTCTTCGGTTGGTTTGGCCGATGGCTGTTCAGTAGTTGTGGCCGATGGATTTTGATCTTCAGCCATGTCAGCAACTAATGTATCGACTTCCTCCTCCATCACTTGGTCATCTAGGAATTCTTCTACGGAGGAATCCAGCTTGTCGAGGTCGGCCGGATCGTCGGTCTTAGACTTTTTGCCAGGTTTTTGTGCTTTGTCCTTGGCCGGCGCCTTCCTCTTGGTGGTTTTCTGATTATTAGTCCTTGGAGCAGTGATGACACTTTTGGAGCTGTAAGGCGATAGTTGATTCCATGACAGCTTTTCCTGATGGAGCCAGGACTAGAGCATAAGTTATTCTTTGCCCACTATTGCTGACACTTGGAGCAGGGGTGTCAGGGACTTGAGGGCTGATATTATTAATAAGCTCTGTTAAGTAAAATCTGGCCGATTGATGGAAGATATGAGTGGCCCACTCATGCCACCACATTTGGAAGCTGAAATGAATAAAGACATTCAACCACAATCGGTCGCAGTCGTCCAAGTTTGGAATTTCGGTCTCCTGGACTTTGTTCACAATCAACGCTGATGAGACCGTGCCCCTGCTTTCTATCAGCCGATGGAAGTGTAAACTGACAGGAAGCTATCCCAGTCCACATTGTCTGGCAGCCACCATTGGATTATAGAATTCATATGATAAGCTGGTGCTTCTACCTTGGAATATGCCCACTGGGAGCAGGCATGGAGACACGCCGATCATGAAGACTTCCCTTGAGTTGATATCATCATTTGGCAGACCCAAGTTCAGATCAAAAGGGAGCTCGAAGTCGGAGTTTGTGGGGTAGACAAACATATCCATCTGGGCCGATGGTGGACCATGCAGACATCTCTTTGGCCGATTGGTCAGTTCTAGGATAAACTGAGGCCGCTTCTCCAAAGGACATACACCTTCTAGATAAGGGATCTTCGTTGTCGCTTTAATCCGATGGGAAGATTGATGAGGACACAGCTAGCTCGGATATAACCATGACTACCTTGTGTATTAATCAGCCAAAGGTTAACCAGTTCTACATAAGATTTACTTGTTATATTTTTGAACATACGTTGCTACACAATGAGTTTTGTTTGTTTTCGTTTGCAGAGGTACTTGCTTGGATGAAGGAAAAAAAGCCGAGCATAACGAATGCATGGAATATCAAAGAAGTTGATTGGGGACCAAACCAAGACCTTCTCCAAGTCGACTTCGGGTGCACTTCGGAGTCCAGGACCAGTCTGCACTAAAATGGGCGCCCAGGTCGCATACGTGCTCGGATTGGGGCATTCTTTATATGGATGGAAAGCTAAGAAGATAACCTTTCCAATGGTTCTGGTCCCATGTCCAAATTCGTTACGAGTCATCGGGAATTGACCAAACAATTTGACGTTCAGAGTCTGTCCCGGCGCTGCGATGCCGTATTTGGGCCTTTGGCCCGTGTATCGTGTTGGAGCCCATTAGGGTTGCATCAAGGGGTGCTTGCACGACCCTAAACTCCATATATCAGTAGCCGTCGCTATCTTTAGGTTTTGGGTTTTGCTTAGATTAATCTGTCAAGAACAGTTTCGCCGCTAGATCGGTTTGTAAGACCCCAACTTGTGAGCTTAATCATTCATCTACAATTTTGGTTGTATTCTATCTCGTTCTTGTTTGTGTTCTTCGATTGGCAAACAGGGATTAGCCTTCTCGGCGAGGTCGCCCGCGTTTCGACACGGGTGATAACCAGAGGAGACGTGGTGCTGCGATTGCGGGGCTCAAGAGCGTGCGCGTTCAAGAAGCCGGATTGATTTGTGTCGCGACTCCGTCTAAATCGTTGTTTATCAGAACCTTTCGGAAGGTCGGGAACTCTAGTGCACATCAAGTGGTATCAGAGCTCTAGGTTCACCGTCAGGTTGGCCCAGTTTCTTTACCCTAGATTAGTTTTTGTTTTCGCAATAATCCTAGAGTCTACAGAAAAGCAAAAAAAAAATTTAGTCGTTAGTTACCTTAACCTAGACCGTGCTTAGCCTTTGCATGATTCTTTTTCAGAGTCCGTAGTGTTGAGTTTGAGTCCTAGTTTAAGTTCTTGTTGCTGGTCTAGTGCGTGTTTTAGTCTAGTCGTGTGTTATTCCTTTGTAACCCTAGCCGCCACCTTTCACCATGTGTTAGGGTTCATCCTTTGAGAGTCGTTCCTCCATCATAAACACCCATCAGATCACCACGCATCACCAGAACACCCTACATACTCCGCTGCCACCATATCCCAATTCCACCGCAAAAAGACTAGGTTATATTCCCTTTGGAAAACCTAGCCGGAAGTCCAAACTTCAAACAGCCATAACTTTTACGTACGGACTCGGAATCAGGCAAATTTTAACTTTTTGGATAAGAGAAAAAAAATTTACATCCGTTTCCCCCCCCCCACTTGGCGGGTTTGGCGAAATCAGAATTCCAAAATTTGGCTTGCAAAATTGTCTGTTTGAGCTCACAAGTTTCTGGACTCTCTTAATAGTGGTATCAAAAAATTCCATAGGTCACATATCAACTCCGATTGAGCTGTAACTTTGTGGTGTTCCTATTTTTGTGCTCTTGGAAAATAAAAAAAAAGAAAATAAAAATAAAAGAAAAAAAAGAAAAGTTGATTTCCACTAGTGCCTCGAGCTCACGACGCGCTCCGTTAAGCCTATCAGCCTTGCGGTTTTGCTATTTTTGCTGAGACTCGCCAAAGCTTGCCTGCCAGTCCTTCCTTGCTGTTTACTAGTGTCATATTCATTTGCGTCATCATTGTTACCACTACTGTCTAGGACACGAGTAGACCAGCAACTAAGGGCACGTGACTTGGGATTTTTATTCAGCATTACTATCTGTCATTGGATTGTGTACCACTCACATATATTTGACCTTCCTAGTGCCACATATTACTTCTGGACAGCACTGGTTCTTGATCCCTGCAATCGCTGACTACGCCTTCCAGGTATCCTTTGCTTTGCTGGTAAGAACTTTATAAGAGCTTGGTTTGGTGCTCCATATTGCTGAGAATTGTTGAGAGACACCACCACACCTGCGTAGTAGATTATTAGGGATAACCTTCACCGTTTGTTGCTGTTTTGGTGTTTCAATGGCAGGTGACGATGATGAGGTCCATGTAAGAGCTTGGTAAGATGCTTCCATGATCTGTAGTTAATAGGAACAATATTGTTCTGTTGCTCTCTTTTTCTACTGATAATGGCAGGTTACGTCTCTTATGGATATGAGATAAAGTTAGATGGGAGACAAACCATAGCTGCTACATCACCTTTCACAGATGCACGTGATGAAAGTACTTTGGTGCAACAAGTGCTAAGTTCTCAAATGGAGAAAGCGGAGCAATGGCAGTACCACGAATTATTTGAAACAAAGTTTGTGGTTAAGGATAGAGCATGTCGTACTCTAATCGATAGTGAGAGTTGCAATAACTTTGTGAGTTCAAATTTGGTTGAGAAACTTGAGTTGCCTACACAACCGCATCCTCATCCATATTACATCAAATGGTTCAACTCTTGTGGTAAGTTCAAAGTAAATAGAATTGTGAGAGTAAACTTTTCAAATGGAAATTACCATGATACTACCAATTTTGATCTTGTCCCTATGCAAGCATGTTCTTTGTTGTTTGGTCAACCATGGGTATATGATAAAAATGGTTTGCATAATTTTGTTGCTAATACATACACATTTAGACATAATAGTCGAAAAATGAAATTGGAACCAATGAGTTTTTTTGAAATTTTCGAAGATAATCTTGAATGGATGGAGAATAGAATCGAAGAAATTTTCAAAGATAGTATTGAAAGGACGAAGAATAGAATCGATGAGATTTTCAGAGATACCAGGAATAATAATAATATTGAGATGCCTTCAACTAAGTCTGAGTTATTACAAAACGAACGTAATGTTCTGCCTATTGTTTTGGATACTAATATTTTGCAGGCAGCTGAGAACAACCATGGTGAGAAGGAAGAGAAGAAAGACGAAGAACAAATTCGGAGTCCAGGACCAGTCTGCACTAAAACGGGCGCCCAGGTCGCATACGTGCTCGGATTGGGGCATTCTTTATATGGATGGAAAGCTAAGAAGATAACCTTTCCAATGGTTCTGGTCCCATGTCCAAATTCGTTACGAGTCATCGGGAATTGACCGAACAATTTGACGTTCAGAGTCTGTCCCGGCGCTGCGATGCCGTATTTGGGCCTTTGGCCCGTGTATCGTGTTGGAGCCCATTAGGGTTGCATCAAGGGGTGCTTGCACGACCCTAAACTCCATATATCAGTAGCCGTCGCTATCTTTAGGTTTTGGGTTTTGCTTAGATTAATCTGTCAAGAACAGTTTCGCTGCTAGATCGGTTTGTAAGACCCCAGCTTGTGAGCTTAATCATTCATCTGCAATTTTGGTTGTATTCTATCTCGTTCTTGTTTGTGTTCTTCGATTGGCAAACAGGGATTAGCCTTCTCGGCGAGGTCGCCCGCGTTTTGACATGGGTCATAACCAGAGGAGACGTGGTGCTGCGATTGCGGGGCTCAAGAGCGTGCGCGTTCAAGAAGCCGGATCGATTTGTGTCGCGACTCCGTCCAAATTGTTGTTTATCAGAACCTTTCGGAAGGTCGGGAACTCTAGTGCACATCAAAGATTGAGGCCGATAGTAGAGGCCGATTGACCATGGTGTTGGTGTAAATAGTTAACCACAGTTGAACAAACCACCATGGACCTCCATGAGCCACTGTCCGATTCAACATCATATCTTGGGTGGCAGAATGAAGCAGCCGATAGACAGCCCCAAGGAGGTATCGGCCGAGTGAAAATTTTTTCTTCTCAACTAGAGCTTGAGTTAAATGTTGGCAATTCAGAGTAGGGCCACAGGTTGATCCACAGAAGACATATCTCTCCAGCCATAAGGTCAAGAAAGCTACATGTTCCCTATCTGAAACAGACCCTTTTTCTATGTGTTCAGAAATATATCCAGACCAGCCTCCAATCTTTTTGGTTTTCAATTTGTGGCTGCTGTTGATAAGGAGGTTGAAGGGGTTGATTTCAGAAAGGATGTCCAGACCTGTCAGCATCTTGATGTCTATTAATGTGGGAGTCATCGGGCCTTGCTTGAACAAAAAGGCATTTAAGGTACTAGACCAGAAATAAGTGGCGGCTGACATCAGAGGTTCAATTTTCTTGGTATCGGCTAGGGACAGAGCAAGGCATTGACCGATTCCAATTTCTTCCCAGTGGACTTGCTTGGCCGCGGCAATCCTTTCATACCAGGTCCTGTATCCATTGAGCCTTGAGGGCCAAGATCTGAAGGTGGATTTCCATGAAGGGACGCTGGGTTTTGCTTGTTTGAAGGGGACTTTGTTTGTTTCCGCATTTATCAACCAAGAGGGATCAGAGTTGCCCAGGGGACCTAGGAAAAATCAGTATGATTTGTCACTTGTGGGGATCAGAATTTGGTTCTTGAAGATCTACGGGGTATGGAAAATGGTGAAAATATGAGACCCGGGGGGCAAGAGCAAAAACCCTAGCTTTGAAAAGTCTCGGTGGGAAAATGAAAATGCAAATTTGAGGAAGGATTGGTTTAGCTCAGGGATCTCGGAGATATGGAATGGTGAAGTCGCCATGGATGCTGTCGAGGAGGTCGCCGCTGAGGGAGTTGCCGCCGAGAAGCCGCCGAGGAATCATCGGAGTTGAAAGGTGTAGACAGTTGCGAGGAGCTACGCACGGAAGTTGGCGGCGGAAAGCTGTGGATCTGGATCTGCGTGGATTTTGGGCAAACCCTAGCGATAGGATCGATGAGGATCTTCGAAGTTAATTCTGCCACATTATATAATGAAACGGAATTGGGGGGCATGTGTTAACACCAGATTTTCGCAATCTATTCGGAGAAGAAAGAGAAAACCGACGCGGAGAAGACGGAGCAATTTGAGTCGGATCAGTTACGCTATCGGACCAAGCTCTGTATCGGACTCAGCGGTGCATCGGACCAAGTGGAGTGCCAGTAGAGGGATTGTATCGGCCGATGCGGGTTCAATGTGGCAATCGGCCGATGGAAGCAGGAAGCCGATGGAGGCAGAGTGGGCTCGGTTTGGGCCTGAGTCAAGCTTCAAAGGAGATTTCCAAGTAGGGATAAGGCCTAATTTTAGGCAATTGTATCTCTTAAATTAGGAACTTAAATTAGTTTCTATCTAATTTATGGCAAGAGTCCGCCATGAGGACTTGTTTGTTAGTTATAGATAAAATCGTGTCCTATATGGACAATATTGTGAATCATGGGTATAAATATCCCGATAGTTTGTACTTAGAAACTCTCTTAATCTGACAATCAAAAATACTACAGTTCAATCTACTTTCGGCGCATCGCCACCCTCGCAAGAGGTTGATTTTCGGCAAGTTCTTGCTTCCCCAGAGTAGAGGTAAGAACTCGTACCCGACGATCTACGTCATCGGGGCTAGCATGTCGTTTTAGACACGTTAAGCCTTGGCGACGTGATCGTCGTTTATCATGTCTTGAATGATCTAGACATGGCATCTCAATTCTATCTCGCCAGCGGTAAACTCGTCTTAGGGTTTGTTGCCGACGATGGTCGAATTAGTTTGCTTATCTAGATCTTCCAAGGCATCTACCATCCCCAAAAGCGATCGACGGCTTGATTGTCTTTGCATTAATTTTTGATTCACACTTTGTGTTGCTATCAACCCTAGTCGTGTTTTGAGATCTAACTCAAAGCCTGTTTTCGATCATAATTAAGGATAGTGCCGGGGTTTCAGCCGGTCTTACCTAATATATGTGATTACTCTATGTTTTTACATGTATTTGCCACTTGTATGAGTAGATCGACGGATACAAATGTATTTGTCACAGATTATCCTCAAGTTTTCTCTGTAATCAGTACATTTGTATCGGCCGATCGGTTTGTACAAGTTTATACTAGAGTATTAGCTAGTGCATTCACCTCCCACATCCCTCATCGGCCGATGTCATCAAATCGACACAAACATATTGATGAAGGTTGATGGGAATAGATCTGTATATTAATTTTATTTCATTATAACCTCAAATAGGCCGATATAGCCCTGCCCTATCGGCTGGGCCCTCACGATGCGTCATCGGCCTACCGGCCGATCGGCCATCGTTTGCTAACATGGTTTACTTGTTTATTCTTGTTGATTGCAGATCAAATCAACTGGCACACCCTACACACACCTAGGCAAGCCATTGGACCTGCCCTGGAGTTAAGCAGATCTCCCATGTCGCCGTGGTAACACGGAACCTGCTTTTGACACGAGGGCGGGTCGAAATTCTGCGCCAACAGTACTAACACATGGAATTTTAATATCTTTATACACTAATTATGCCAATAATTTTAACATGTCCTTGTCTTAATATTGCTCATCATATATACTACATATCCAATACGAATAACAAGTTTCATATGGCAAGAGACCGGAGTAATGCATAAAAGTTCGAGCCAACCGGAGACGACGACGACGACGAGCGGCCGGAGACGATCGACGAGGACGGGCCGAGGGAGAGCGCGAGCGGAGACGAGGGCGGGCCGGCGAGGTAGAGCCATGACGACGAGAGTGGCGCTGCTAGATCGGGAAGGCGAAAAGGAGAAGCTAAGGGAGAAGAAGGGAGGTTATATGGGGAATGGGACCTTTAGTCCCGGGTTGTAATAAAAACCGGGACGAAAGGTATACTTAGTCCCAGGTGGTGATATGACACGGGACTAAAGATACCTTTAGTCCCGGGTCGTATCACCACCCGGGATTAAAGGTATCTTTAGTCCCGGGTGGTATCACCACCCGGGACTAAGGGCTTTCTTGTCAAGTGGGAAATTTTGGCCCACCTTTAGTCACGGGTGGTATTTTCACCTGGGACTAAAGGTGGGCCGAAAATTTTGTTTGGCGCCAACTAGTATTTTTGCAACATATTTCGTTTATAAATATGCCGAGAGGTTTTAATTGCGTAGCAAATAAAATATTAGTCCAAAAATTGCAAAACAAATTTGTTGGCTAATTTTTTCTTTGGTGTACATAATATTTAACGGGGAGTCAATTATAATTATAACATGGATAATGCAAAAATATAGTACTACGTAAAATTTTTAAAATTAATTGGTTTTCCACATGAAATCAGTTTTCCCATCATATTAACGTAAGAAATAGAGTTTTCCATCACACGTTGTCGAATACATTATTAATCACGATTGAATACATTATGGAATATTGTTAAATTGTAAAAACATGAGAGATATATAGTTCAAGGCGTATGCAACGTAACCATTATTACATAAAGGGTTCAATACTCTGTGCTCACTGGACCCTTGCGATCAAGTGGGGACCGCAATAAACTTCTTCTTCACGTATGTCCCTTGGTTATGATTGCGTCGTAACCATGGAGTGTCCTCATTATTGAGCACAATGCTTGGATGAATATTCACTGCGAAAGGAGGAATTTCTTCAGTCTTATCGTAATCTTCTGACATGTCCAATTTGTCCTCAATTCCCATGATGTTTCTTTTCCCTGAAAGAACTATGTGGCGCTTTGAGTCACTGTGTGACTTATCGTTTTTTTGCCTCTTCGGTTTGGTAGACATGTCCTTTACATAGAAGACCTGAGTCACATCCTTGGCTAGGACGAGTGGTTCGTCTCCGTACCCAAGATTTTTTAGGTCCACTATTGTCATTCCGTATAGCTGGTCCACTGATACCCCACCTCCGGTCAGCTTCACCCATTGGCACCGAAACGAAGGGACCTTAAAAGAAGGTACATAGTCAAATTCCCATCTCCTCTAGACGGCCATAATATGTTTCCTTATTCCCATTCGGGTCTGTGGCATCTATGCAGACACCATTGTTTTGGTTTGTACTTTTTTCATCTTGGGCAATCGTGTAAAATGTATTCCCGTTTATCTCGTACCCTTTGAATATCAAGATATGCCAAGATGGTTCCCTACAATAAGTACAATTGCTCATCAATAGTCTCGTCCCCCCTAAGTAGTTCTCGCAACCAACCGCCAAAAGTTTCCATGTGCCGACGCGTAATCCAGGCCTCAGGTTTCCCCGGGTTATCTGATCGTAGAATGTTCTTGTGTTCCTCGATATACGGATCCATAAATGAGGAGTTTTGCAGAACCGTGTAGTGTGCTTTACGAAAAGAATCTTCGTCCATACTAATTTTTGCTTTCTTTCCTAGTGTCCCCTTTCCAGTTAACCTCTTCTCGTGTCGCGACTGCGGAACACCAATCGAGTTAAGGTCAGGAATGAAGTCAACATAGAACTCAATGACCTCCTCCGTTCCGTAGCCCTTAGAGATGCTTTCTTCTGGCCGAGCATGGTTGTGAACATATTTCTTAAGGACTCCCATGAACCTCTCAAAGAGAAACATACTGTGTAAAAGTACAGGATCGAGAATAATAATCTCTTTGATGAGGTGAACTAGGAGATGCGTCATAATATTAAAGAAGGATGGCGGGAACACCAACTCAAAGCTGACAAGACATTGCACCACGTCATTCTGCGGCTTTAATAGATTCAATGGATTGATTGACTTCTGAGAAATTGCGTTCAGGAATGCACATAGCTTCATGGTGGCCAATCGTACATTTTCAGGTAGAATCCCTCTCAATGCAACCGGAAGTAATTGCGTCATAAGCAGGTGACAATCATGAAACTTTAGGTTTTGAAACTTCTTCTCTGCCACATTTATTATCCCCTTTACATTTGAGGAGAAGCCGGACGGGACCTTGATACTGCTTAGGCATTCAAACATGCTTTCCTTCTCTTCTTTGCTAAGAGTGTAGCTGGTAGGGCTTAAGTAATGGCGTCCATTATCTGCCTTCTCTGGATGCAGGTTGTCCCGCTCTTTCATACGTTGCAGGTTCTGCCATGCTTCTAGTGTATCTTTAGGCTTTCCATACACCCCCATGAAGCCTAGCAGGTTCACACAAAGATTCTTCGTCAGATGCATCACGTTGATCGCGCTGCGGACGCCTAGGACTTGCCAATAGGGCAGTTCCCAAAATATAGATTTCTTCTTCCACATGGGAGCGTGCCCGTCAGCGTCATTGGGAACAGGTTGGCTGCCAGGTCCCTTCCCAAAGACTACTTGTACATCCCTAACCATATCGAAAACATCTTCACCACTACGGTTCTCAGGCTTCGTCCGGTGATCCGCCTCACCTTTAAAATGTCTGCCTTTCCTTCTTAGGGGTTGCTTGATAGGAAGAAATCGATGATGGCCAATGTACACAACTTTTTGACATATTTTCAAATATACACTTTTGGTTTCATCTAAACAGTGTGTGCAGGCCTTGTATCCCTTGTTTGTCTGTCGTGAAACTGAAATATTACTAAGAGCAGGCCAATCATTGATTGTTACGAACAACAATGCTCTTAGGTCAAAGTGTTCCTGTTTGTGCTCATCCCACACACGTACACCTTTCTTGTCCCACAACAGTAAAAGTTCCTCAACTAATGACCTAAGGTACACATCAATGTCATTCCCAGGTTGCTTCGGGCCTTGGATGAGGACGGGCATCATAATAAACTTTCGCTTCATGCACAGCCAAGGAGGAAGGTTGTAGATGCAAAGAGTCACAGCCCAAGTGCTATAACTACTGCTCTACTCCCCGAAAGGATTCATGCCATCCGTACTTAAACCAAACCTTAGATTTCTTGCGTCATCTACAAACTCCGAGAATTCTCTGTCGATTGTTCTCCACTGCGATCCATCAGCGGGGTGTCTCAACATAGCGTCTACCTTACGTTCTTCTTTGTGCCATCGCAACAACTTTGCATGCTCTTTGTTTCTGAACAAACGTTTCAATCGGGGTATTATAGGAGAATACCACATTACCTTGGTAGAGATTCTCTTTCTTGGCCGCTCGTCCTCAACATCACCATGATGATCTTGGCTGTTCTTATACCGCGATACGCCACACACCGGGCATGCATCCAAATCCTCGTACTTCTCACCACGGTAGAGGATGCAGTCATTTGGACATGCATGTATCTTCTGCACCTCTAGTCCCATAGGGCAGACAACTTGTTTTGCTTCGTATGTAGTGGCGGGCAATTCGTCACCCTTTGGAAGCATCTTCTTTATGATTTTTACTAACTCTCCAAATCCCTTATCGGATGCACCATTCTTTGCCTTACATCGCAGCAATTCCAGTGTTGTACCCAACTTTTTCTGCCCCTCTTCACAATTTGGGTATAACAATTTCTTGTGATCCTCTAACATGCGCTCGAATTTAACCCTCTCCCTTTCACTTTCGCAATCTCTCTGTGCTTCGCGAATAGCCTGCCCAAGATCATCACTTGGCTCATCTTCTGCTGCTACCTCTTCTTCAACTTCCATATCATCAAAGACACCGTACTCCGCGTACCTACGAATGATGTGGTCATCCTCTTCTTCTTTATCTTCTTCCATTGCAACCTCACTTTCTCCATGCTTTGTCCAACAAACAGGAGTGTGGCCAAGCTGAAACTAGCTAGCAAGGTCTTTTAAGCCATAAAAATGCAAGCGTGCTGGTCATACTTCAAGGTGGTTGGATACTGACAGTCCAGCAGCTTCACTATCCGCCCACCCTTCTGTCATATTTTTTGGTTTTTTTCGATGAAATATGAGTGATGCCAGTGCAATAGATGATCACATATCAATCTAGCTAGGAAAAAATATATAAATGATAAAGTTATCTCTAATCATTGTATTAGTTAAAAACTAATTTACACTTAACAATGAATTAATGGTTCAGATCATTTTTACTGTTAGTATAATACAAATAGTAGAGAGCACCGGGATATCGTTTTTTATATGTCCAAGTAAACCAATGAAATGAGACGATCCTTTTTTTACTCGTTGCCATAATAGTCAGAAAAATTGGCCGCCTAGCGTCGACTAAGATCCAAATATATTGCATACACACAGTCACTCACCACAGTGACACTACACTCACACTCCTCCATCACACCATTTATTCTTCGCTGAATAGATTACATATTGGGTCTATTTTAGTCAATTTTAAAACATGCACACATGCAATATAATTATAATTATTTATTGATCATTTCTTCACTTGTCCAATGGAGAATATGTGGCTAGGTGTATAAAAAAAATACAAAAGATGGATTATTTCGAGCAACACACATCAAGTTGCCACGTGAACAACATGATACTTTGATACATTCGTTGCACATATATACGCAAGGAGTTTAATTTGGTTATACCAAGTGCATGCTATACTGCATCCACAAGGCCACATAGTGCCAACACTCATGTTCCTTTGTAATCTATCAATGCCAGATTTGCATAGGACTAAGAGGCATCTGGAGCATTTCGAAAACAAGCTGTGTCTGAACGAGTCTCCTAGTGGAAAACTTCCTAATCCCAGTTATCTGCCTTAACGCGTAGATGGGCATTCCCCGAGGCTTAGAGCAAAGGAGAAAGTCACCGCTGGTACATCTCACCTTGCCACAACTGGTCAATTCATGCTTACTGGCCATAACTAGTTAATTGCGCTATATTTTTGTTAAACCAAATCGAGGAAACATCTTCCTACAACTAACGGAAATAGTTGTATCCCAAAATCTCCAGCATGTGCGTCCACTAGAGATCATGAGCCTTTGTAGAAAAATAGTTAAAAATGGGCTAACCATATTCTAACCCGACCCGGACTAAGTTTGTTTTTCTGGTTTGGGTTGGTTTGGTTTCATGGGTTGAGTGGTTTCAGCCCAAATCGTGAAGATCCTCCAGCTTTCTATGGCTGTGTGCCACAGACCAAATACACACGATGGCCACGTTTTTCTTGTGTGCAACCTTTTACAATATTTTTGCAAAAATCGGATATTTATAGAACATATTTTTATGATTACATGAAAGAAACACATGCACACAGTATATCACTATGCACACACTACACTCGTACCTTTATGGGTGTGTCACGTTTTAAACTTTAATAGGTGGATGCACCCAACATGACTTCACCATCACACACTACTTGTGCTTCCCCAAATATATTGCATATTGCGTATATTTTTAGTCAGTTTTTAAAACATGCTCATGCAATATAACTATAATTAAATATTAATCATTACTTTATTGGTCCAAAGGAGATTATGTGGCTAGGAATATAAAAAGAACTCTGAGAAAGCTGAATATATTTATTTCTAGCAACACATCAAGTGCCATCACGTGAACAACATGATACTTTGATACTTTTTCCCTGTACATATATATACACACACCGAGTCTTGGTTGTACCAAGTGCTATATACTGCATCCACAATGCTACAGGGTGCCAACACTTCGTATGTGTTCCTTTGTAATTCATCAATGTCAGATTTGCATAGGACTATAAGAGGCATTGATCTGGAGCATTTTGAAAACAAACTGTTTGGACAGTCTCCTAGCGAAAAACATCCTAGTCCCAGTTATCAGCCTTAACGCATATATGGACATCGCCTGAGGCACAGAGCAAAGGAGATAGTCACATCCTGCTGTTGGAACGGTATCCGTTATAGAGGGAGCTGAATATAGCAAATTAAATTGTGCCCTCAAAAATACTTGCCAAATTTTCCCTCTAAAAATCTTGTTTAGATTGTGGTTATTGAAAAAGCCATATCTAAAAGAATGAGAGAAAAACTTGCAAAACTTGCTAGGTTCAGGAATTCAACCTCTTCAAATGTACAAAAACAAATGAGGTTGCCTTTACTATGATGGTAAGTCAAGAACCAAAACTCGTGGAATTTAAATTGCAGAATTAAATGACATCGAGAGAAAGCAAGACAGAAAATAAAATTCTCGAAATAATTCTTTTTTCTGGTGTATGAAACAACCGCTCAATTAGAAGCAAACATATACCTTCACTTGATACAAAATCAAACACGAAAAAGCCCTAAGGGCACACACACATGCCTCAAAATTCACTCAAAAATCACCCAAAAAACTAGCCAAAAGGGATGTCTCCATCCTTGCATCCTCCCTCTATTTATAGGCTAAAATCTCCCTTTAGAAAACCCTAAAATACCCTTGAAACTTGGCCTTTACTCAGCCTAGGCAAAATCCCTAAATTACCCTTGAAACTTGACCCTTAGTCTCTCCACAGCCATTAGATCAAAATCCAAAGCTCGAGGAGCAGCCACGTCGTCGTTCACACTAGATACCATTTGCCACAGAAAATCCCAGCCGCAGCCACCTACTCCACATCGCTGCGGCCAACCACGTGCCGCCACGTCGTCTGCCTGGAGCTGCGTCCGCGCCGCGTGGGACCCACGCGTATGGTTCCCGCCCTTGCGCGCCTTCGCTCCATCGTGCATGCGCCGAGCCATCTCCGTTGGGCCACGCACAGCCGTCGCCGTTCTTTTGGCCCAAGAATTAATCAAGTCGGCCTGCACATCATCCAAGCTGAGCCACCAACCATGGCAGCTCACGTGTGCACCTCCTTGACCAGCCCACAAGCTTGATCGGCTTAGCCTCCCTGCCGGCTGGGGCAGCTCGCACACATGGGCCAGCTAGGCTTGTCCTCCCTTCCAGCCTAGCACAGGACATGCAGCACGCATGCAAATTGGGTTGCTACAGTATTCCCAACTACTGTAGCATCCATATATGTCCTTTTTCCCTATAAACCCGGTGCTTGCACATCCGACCTTGTAAAGCCCGTTGTGAAGATTTTCTCACATGATGTTTGTCCACCTGTTAACACCAGATTTTCGCAATCTACTCGGAGAAGAAAGAGAAAACCGACGCGGAGAAGACGGAGCAATTTGAGTCGGATCAGTTACGCTATCGGACCAAGCCGAGTGTCGGACCAAGCTCTGTATCGGACTCAGCGGTGCATCGGACCAAGTGGAGCGCCAATAGAGGGGTTGTATCGGCCGATGCGGGTTCAATGCGGCCATCGGGTGATAGAAGCAGGAAGCCGATGGACGCAGAGTGGGCTCGGTTTGGGCCTGAGTCAAGCTTCAAAGGAGATTGCAAAGTAGGGGTAAGGCCCAATTTTAGGCAATTGTATCTCTTAAATTAGGAACTTAAATTAGTTTCGATCTAATCTATGGCAAGAGTCCGCCATGAGGACTTGTTTGTCAGTTATAGATAAAATCGTGTCCTATATGGATAATGTTGTAAATCACGGGTATAAATATCCCGGTAGTTTGTACTTAGAAACTCACTCAATCTGACAATCAAAAACACTACAGTTCAATCTACTTTCGGCGCATCGCCACCCTCGCAAGAGGTTGATTTTCGGCGAGTTGTTGCTTCCCCAGAACAGAGGTAAGAACTCGTACCCGACGATCTACATCGTCGGGGTTAGCGTATCGTTTTAGACACGTTAAGCCCTGGCGACGTGATCATCGTTTATCATGTCTTGAATGATCTAGACATGGCATCTCAATTCTATCTCGCCAGCGGTAAACTCGTCTTAGGGTTTGTTGCCGACGATTGTTGAATTAGTCTGCTTATCTTGATCTTCCAAGGCATCTACCATCCCCAAAAGCGATCGACGGCTTGATTGTCTTTGCATTAATTCTCGATTCACACTTTGTGTTGATATCAACCCTAGTCGTGTTTTGAGATCAAACTCAAAGCCTGTTTTCGATCGTAATTAAGGATAGTGCCAGGGTTTCAGCCAGTCTTACGTAATATATGTGATTACTCTATGTTTTTTACATGTATTTGCCACTTGTATGAGTAGATCAACGGATACAAATGTATTTGTCACAGATTGTCCTCAAGATTTCTCTGTGATTAGTACATTTTTGTCGGCCGATCAGTTCGTACAAGTTTACACTAGAGTATTAGCTAGTGCATTCACCTCCCACATCCCTGATCGGCCGATGTCATCAAATCGACACAAAGATATTGATGAAGGCTGAGGGGAATAGATCCGTATATTAATTTTATTTCATTACAACCTGAAGTAGGTCGATACAGTCCTGCCCTATCGTCTGGGCACTCACGATGCGTCATCGGCCTACCGGCCGATCGGCCATCGTTTGCTAACATGGTTTACTTGTTTATTCTTGTTGATTGCAGATCAAATCAACTGGCACGCCCTAGACACACCTAGGCAAGCCATTGGACCTGCACTGGAGTTAAGCAGATCTCCCAGGTCGCCGTGGTAACGCGGAACCCATTTTTGACACGAGGGCGGGTCGAAATTCTGTGCCAACACGCTTTTGGCACGCCCAGTGGGACCAAGAAAAACACAAGCTTCACATCGTCAACAAGTTCACTTCAAGATGTCCAAGCAGGGCGATATTTCAGAAGAAAATATGGTCTCGATGACCGCTGATCAGCTCAACGAGGAGCAAAAGGCTAAGATGACAAAGTTGATTGAGCAGTTCCAGAACATGTACTTGCAGACATACTCCAGGACTCGGCAAGGCACCATCATTCAAAAGTCCAAGGTGATAATGCCGAGCCCTGGGGATGGAGCTAGCACGTCGACGGCAGCCCAAGATCAAGCTATCAAAACTGAAGACAATACTCGCTGCGCTACGCCGACACTCCAGGACCGCATCGACTCCGCGGTTCACTCAGCACTAATCAACCAATCCGGAGTCCTGGTGAATACGTTGACCAACGCAGTTAAGTCGATACTAGACGGTTCCATTCACCAGCACAAGCCTCAAGGGCCGATCTTCCTGCCTGATAACAAATTCCCTCCATATCGGACCTTGAGGACTGATCTGAGTATGGCTCCGCAGCCGACAGCGCCGATCCCACCTCCATCGGCCCAGCCAGTGTCGATCATGCCGTTGGTCTTGACGAAACAGGTGGGAGGAAGCCCCCAGCACATCACGGAAGATTAGTTGGCGCAGTAGACGTGGGGGAGACAAGCTCCAGCAGCCTTGCAGCAGCCGATGGTTGAGCCGATACAACAAGCCTCTGCCAATCCAACATCGGCTGGGCAAGCCCAATTCCCCTTACCAAGCAATCCTCCACAGGTAGCTGCCTACAACGCGTCGCAAGGCTATCAGCAGTACTCCACGAGGCAGTATGATGCACCAAATTTAAATCATCACTTTCAGCCATACTCCCCTAGGCAATATTGGCCGGAAGGTTTTCAACAGCCTTATCACCAAGAACTTCCGCACCAGCCCGCAGGAGTCACTCAAGGGCAATGCGCCGATATGATAGCCGAAGTGATGCGTGATCAATTCGGTTTAAAGCCCAAGGAGAATGCAACTGTGTATCGGCACCCATACCCAGAGGAGTTCAACAAAGTGCCATTGCCAAGCCGATACAAGATTCCCGACTTCTTCAAATTTTCAGGGCAAGACAATGTCTCCACATATGAGCATATCAGCCGATTTTTAGCTCAGTGTGGTGAGGCATCGGCTGTGGAGGCATTGAGGGTGAGATTTTTCCCCTTATCTTTGTCAGGGCCAGCATTCACTTGGTTTTCCTCTCTGCCCTGCAATTCTATCAATGGATGGGTAGACCTGGAAAAACAGTTTCATCGATATTTCTTCAATGGAGTACAAGATATGAAGCTGTCTGATCTTACCGCCATCAGGCAGAGAGTTGACGAATCGGTCCCGGACTACATTCAACGATTCAGGGATATTAGAAACAGGTGCTATAGCCTCAGTTTGACCGATTCCCAGCTAGCCGATTTGGTGTTCCAGGGGCTACTTGGGCCGATACGAGAAAGGTTCTTGTCGCAAGATTTCGAAAGTCTAGCTCAGCTAGCACAGAAAGTATCGGCCCACGAGCAAAGGTTCCAGGAGGTAAGAAAGTTCGTGAAGAAGGTCAACAACGTTTATCAATATGCCTCCGATGAAGATGAAGATGTCGATGCTGAAGTTGATTTGGCCGAATGGGCCCGGATGAAGAAGCCAACGACATGTCAATGGATCAAGAAGGATGATAAAGAAGAGAAATTCGACTTCGACATCAACAAAGCCGACAGGATATTTGACCTACTATTGCAAGAGAAGTAGATACAATTGCCAGTAGGTCATGTGTTGCCATCGGCTGAAGAGATAAAGAAAAGGAGATATTACAAGTGGCACAACACATACTCTCACCATACAAACGAATGCAAAATCTTCCGACAATAGATACAGTCGGCCATCGAACAGGGCAGGATCAAGTTTGATGAAGCCAAAAGGCCGATGAAGATTGAAGGACACCCGTTCCCAGTTAACATGGTGCGGGCTGATAGGGCCGATAGTGATGCCTATCGGACCAAGAAGCAACCTCATCGAACTTCAGAAGGCCTCATCATGAAATACCAGCGGAGGCGTGAAGAGCAAGCACAAGATTAGTCGACCAAGACAGATTCTACGATCCCCATTGGGAATGCGAGTTCTTCCGATTTTGTTGGAATGAAGGGATGAGGTTGCTGACGATGCAAGAATGTCCTACGTGCAATGACATGGGGGAATCTTAGCAGGGCAGTTCAAGCAGACAGGCGCATCGGCCGATCAAGTAGAAGAAACCCGTACACGAGAGGCTGGGGCCGATGCACCATGACCGTCGGACAGAAGATGATGAGCAAGTCCAAAACCCTCAGTGGTGCCCAGGTGATTTATTTAGCAAAACCCTGAAGCGACGGGTCCAGAGGTTAAGACAGAAAGAAAAGATCCAGGAGCAGCAGGCAGCGATCGCTCATCGGCCTACTAAAACCAGAAAGGAGTGGAAGATAAAGTCTACGGTGGTAAAGGCCGATGAGGATCATATCAAGCCAACTCGAGCTCCTGTGGCTACAAAAGGTAAAAATCGAGCATCGACTTCTGTTAACATGGTTTTCCTGTTGCCAGCAGAATATAGCATACAGATGGCCGATGAAGTGATAGCCGATGACGACGAGAAGCAATCTTCAGCTAAACTGCAGTTGTCACCAGAGCAGGCCGTGTTCGAAAAACCAGCCGACATCAGTTACAGGCACCTCCGGCCATTATATATCAAGGGACACGTCAATGGGTGGCCGATGACGAAGATGTTAGTCGATGGCGGCGCGGCTGTGAATTTGATGACGTATACAACTTTCAGGAAGCTTTTAAAAGTACCTGAGGATATAATCAAGATGAACATGGTATTAAAAGATTTTGGCGGCAATGCGTCCGAAGCAAAAGGGGTGTTGAATGTGGAGCTCACAGTTGGAAAGGGTTCCTACAGCTTATTGTTGGGGCGAGATTGAATCCACGCAAATTGTTGCGTCCCTTCAACGATGCATCAATGCCTCATTTAGTGGCAAGGGGATCAGATCGAGATTGTGCAGATCAACAAATCAGTACATGTGACGAGTGCCGATCTTGCAGTTTGGGAGATGGAGGGAATCGATTGCCTGTCTCGATGAATTTGGGAGGCCGATTTCCTGAAGGTAACTGATTGTGATATCGAGCCGATCGAGGATGAAGACAAGCGGTTACTTTGATGAAGGACACGCAACCATAAGCCAAGATAAACAAATCAGTTCCTACACAGAAGATGCTGTGGATGAGATCGATGGAAAATTGGGACAAGGTTTCACGTCGGCCGACGAGCTCGAAGAAATAGACATAGAGGTGGGTGATAGACCTAGGACGACGTATGTAAGTGCTAACCTACCAAGGGAATATAAGAGTAAATTGGTACATCTTTTGAAAGAGTTCATGGATTGTTTTGCATGAGAATATCAGAGATGCCAGGACTAAGCCGATCGATTGTAGAACATCGACTACCTATAAAACCAGGCTATCGGCCGTTTAAACAAGCTCCCAGGAGATTTAAGCCCGATATGCATGAAACTATCAAGGCAGAGATCACAATACTCTACGACACCAATTTTATCAGACCCTACCGATATGCGGAGTGGGTTTCCAATATAATACCAGTGTTGGAGAAGAACTGCAAGCTCAGGGTGTGCATCGATTTCAGAGATTTAAACAAAGCAACGCCAAAAGATGAGTACCCCATGCCGATTACAAATTTGCTTGTTGATGCTGCATCTGGACACAAGATCATCAGTTTTATGGATGGAAATGTAGGCTGTAACCAAATTTTCATGGCTGAGGAGGATATTCATAAGACAGCTTTCAGGTGTCCGGGGACAATCGGCTTGTATGAGTAGGTCATTATGATATTTGGTCGAAAGAATGCTGGAGCTACCTATCAGAGGGCAATGAATTATATTTTTCATGACCTTATCGGTTCCTTGATTGAGGTGTACATTGACGATGTAGTTGTGACGTCAAAAGAGTACGATGATCATTTGGCCGATTTACGCAAGGAATTGGAAAGAGCAAAAAAATATGGTCTAAAGATGAACCTTAACAAGTGTGCTTTTGGCGTATCAGCCGGTCAGTTTTTGGGTTTCTTGGTCCACGAGAGAGGAATCGAGATCACACAGAAGAACATCAATGCCATAAAAAAGATCCAGCCTCCGGAGAATAAGACCAAGTTACAGTCTCTGATTGGGAAAATCAACTTTGTCTGACGTTTCATATCAAACCTGTCAGGCAGGATAGAGCCATTCACTCCATTGTTGAAGATGAAGGATGATCAGGAATTTACATGGGGTGATAAGAAGCATAAGGCGTTGGACAATATCAAGGAATATCTGAGTTCCCCACCAGTTTTAATTTCTCCACAGAAGGGTGTTCCATTCAAATTGTACCTGTCGGCCGATGAGAGGTCTATCGGCTTTGTTTTGGTTCAGAAAATTGATGGCAAAGAAAGAGCTATTTTCTATCTCAGCAGAAGATTGTTGGATGTTGAAACAAGGTACACGTTAGTGGAGAAGTTATGTTTATGCTTATATTTTTTATGTACTAAATTGAGGCATTACTTACTTTCCAATGAGTGCATTGTGGTAAGTAAAGCTGATGTGGTGAAATATATGCTGTCGGTCCCTGTGTTGAAAGGAAGAATTGGGAAGTGGATTTTTGCCTCGTTAGAGTTTGACCTCAGGTATGAATCGGCAAAAGCGATGAAAGGACAAGCCTTGGTCGATTTCATTGTTCAACATCAAGATAATTCAATCACATATTCAGATATTGTGCCATGGACACTGTATTTTGATGGATCTGTTTGCAAACATGGATGCGGTATCGGCCTAGTCATTATATCCCCTCGGGCGGCAAGCTTCGAGTTTGCGTTTACTATCAAGCCCTATTATACTAACAACCAAGCAGAATATGAAGCTGTTCTCAAGGGTTTGCAATTATTGCAAGAGGTCGAGGCCGATTCTGTAGAAATTATTGGTGATTCATAGTTGGTGATTAATCAGCTTTCTGGGGAGTATGAGTGCAGGAATGATATTCTAAGGGTCTACAATGAAGAGTGCAAGGAATTGTTGAAAGCTTTCAATATTGTGACGATGAGGCATATACCCCGGAAGCAAAACTTTGAAGCCAATGATTTAGCTCAGGGAGCATCCGGATACAGGTCGATGGTGAAAGATGTTGAAGTTGAAGTTGCTACTGTGGACGCCGATGATTGGAGGTTCGCTATCATCGAGTATTTGTGAAATCCTTCTCAATTGGCGTCACGAAAGATGAAGTATAAAGTTCTACATTATGTCTTGCTCGATGATGATCTATACTATCAGACGATTGATGGTGTCTTGCTAAGGTGTTTGAGTTTAGAAGAAGCCAAAGTTGTCATGAGTGAGGTTCACGAAGGAATTTGTGGAACACATCAATCGGCCCATAAAATGCGGTGGCTTTTGAAGCGTGTTGGATATTTTTGGCCGACAATGCTAGAGGATTGTTTCAGGTACTATAAGGGGTGTCAAGATTGTTAGAAGTTTGGAGCAATTCAGAGAGCACCGGCATCGGCTATGCACCCAATCATAAAGCCGTGACCGTTTCGTGGATGGGGTATAGACATGATCGGACAGATTAATCCACCATCAAGCAAAGGACACAAGTACATTTTAGCGGCTATAGATTGCTTCACAAAGTGGGTGGAGGCCGTCCCTTTTAAGAAGATTGATTCCAATGATGCCATTCAGTTTGTTAAGGATCATATTATACATCGATTTGGACTTCCACAGACGTTGACGATAGATCAGGGATCAATTTTCGTGTCCAGCATGGGTATCAAACTGTTGAATTCTTCTCCATATTACGCGCAAGCTAACGGGCAGGCAGAAGCTTCTAACAAGAGTTTAATCAACTTGATCAAGATGAAGATTGATGAATAGCCGAGACGGTGGCATACAACACTGGCCGATTCTCTTTGGGCGTATCGGATGGCTTGTCATGGTGCAACTCAAGTGCTGCCTTATCAGTTGGTTTATGGGCATGAAGCTGTGCTGCCGTGGGAGACCAACATCAGCTCAAGAAGGATTGCATTGCAAGATGACTTGATAGCCGATGAGTATTACAATCTCATGATTGATGAGTTGGATGATTTGGCACATGTACGGTTGAGGGCTTTAGAAAAAATCAAGCGAAATAAAGATCGAGTTACTCGCCATTATAACAAAAATGTTGTTGCCAAGTCATTTGAGGAAGGGGATCTCGTTTGGAAATTAGTACTGCCGATCGGCTCCAGAGACAACAGATTCGACAAGTGGTCGCCTAATTGGGAAGGTCCTTTTCAGATTCATCGATGTGTTCCTCACAATGCATATTTATTAAAAGGGTTAGACGGACAAGTTTTTGGCAGAGCGCTTAATGGCAAATATTTAAAGAAATATTACCCAAGCATTTGGATCGACTCATGATCGGCTTGCTAGCCGATTAATGATAATAGCCGATGTGCGATACATCGCCTTCAGATGGCCGATATATACTATCGCCCGTAGTTCAAATTTTACAACATGAGCCCTCATCTTCCAAAAATTGGGGGTCATATATATACTCAGCAATTCTTCAGATAGAAATCGAATGGATTACAAAATTGTGGACTTTAAATTTTTTTTTCAGATGGATCTTCAGAAGGATGTTATGGCCGATATGATTATCGTCCTTAGTACAAATATACTATCCATGATCCATCGGCTGACATACTCCAATATTCATATTCTGTCGGCCGATGTGTATTACTGTTCATAGTCAGTTGGTATTCTTGTGATGTACATATTGAGACAAGGTAGTCAATCTTATTCGGCTAATTGGTCGATGAGATATATATTAATCAATGACGAAGTTAACTTTTTATAAAGAGGAAATAAAGGTATATTACATCAGTTTATAAAGTTTTGGATAGCTGCTATGGCTTTGCGACGAATTTGGTCAATTTCATCTATGGCTTGAGCATCATCGGCCGATGACCCTGGGATTAGTTTCAGTGTCCTGCTAAGGGTTGCAAGATATTTGGCCGATGCTCTCAATTTTGCCGTTTGGTCTTCTATTGTCTTCGGGGAAGCAGCTATCTTGCCTTCAACATCTTTGATTTCTTCTCGGGTTGCTTCCAGCTTCACTAACAAATCTACTTCAAGGAAGTGGAGTTCTTCAAGCTTTTTACTCAGGGCAATCGGCTTAGCGATCAGCTCATCCAGTTTAGTTTTATCTGAGTTTACTTGAGCTTTGCTGGTAGACATGGCCGATTCCAAGCTTTCACGCTCCCGCCTCTCTGCAATCCTTTCTTTGGCCTTGTGAAGTTTGAAGTGGTATTGCTCCAGGAACATGGCTGGAGTTAATATTTCCATCAGTTCTTCAGGCAATTGATCTTGGATTTCTTGTACTCTATTCTTGATCGGACCGCAACTCTCCACCAGGGATTCTATAGATGCCTCTAGCCGATTGGCGATGTCAGACAGCTGGCCTTTTAGCTCTTCAGAAATTGATGGCTTGGCTGTACTAGAAGGCTCTTTGTCTTCGTCATCAAGGAATTGGCCGATATCGAAGGCAAACATATCGGCTAAGTTCTGCAATCATCAAGATAAGACATGGTTAACTCAGTCAAAGTAAAATCAGCAGGAAATTCAAAGTGAATCTGGCTTACCTGTGATGAGACATCGGCTGTAGTCACATCGGCCTCTTTTTGCTGTTTTGTAACTGTAAGCGAAGAGGTTGGCTGATGTGGTGCGGGCGATGGAGCTTTCGGCTGTAGAAGAAACAGAATGTAATGGTCGGATATATGTTATTGACAAGAAAGGTGAGGTAAGTAGATCAGCACTTACCGAGGCAACTGGAGAAGATGGTAGAGAAGGAGATGAAGTTCTCAATCGGGCCTTGACTTGTCCGCGTTTCTTCAGAGTATTTTTCTTTGTTCTTGGTGATGGGACTGATTGAGTTCTCTCCTTTATTAAGGATGACGCAACGACCTACAAAAATCAAGTTATAATGGACCAGTGAAATGGAATTGAAGAAACAGATGAGGAAGATTACACTAACCTTGCGGACTGCGTGTTTAGTTCTCTTAGGTTGGGCGGCGTCAGATTGATCATGGGCCGATGGTTCTGCAGTGGTTATGGCCGATGGATCCTCAGTTGGCTTATCGACCGATGGCTCTTCGGTTGGTTTGGCCGATGGCTGTTCAGTAGTTGTGGCCGATGGATTTTGATCTTCAGCCATGTCAGCAGCTGATGTATCGACTTCCTCCTCCATCACTTGGTCATCTAGGAATTCTTCTACGGAGGGGTCCAGCTTGTCGAGATCGGCCGGATCGTCGGTCTTAGACTTTTTGCCGGGTTTTTGAGCTTTGTCCTTGGCCGGCGCCTTCCTCTTGGTGGTTTCTTTGATTATCAGACCTTGGAGCAGTGATGGCACTTTTGGAGCAGTAAGGCCGATGGTTGATTCCATGGCAGCTTTTCCTGATGGAGCCAGAACTAGAGCATAAGTTATTCTTTGCCCACTATTGCTGACACTTGGAGCTGGGGCGTCCGGGACTTGAGGGCTGATGTTATTAATAAGCTCTGTTAAGTAAAATCTGGCCGATTGATGGAAGATATGAGTGGCCCACTCATGCCACCACGTTTGGAAGCTGAAATGGATGAAGACATTCAACCACAATCGGTCGCAGTCGCCCAAGTTTGGAATTTCGGTCTCCAGGATTTTGTTCATAATCAACGCCGATGAGACTGTGCCCCTGTTTTCTATCAGCCGATGGAAGTGTAAACTGACAGGAAGCTATCCAAGCCCACATTGTCTGGCAGCCACCATTGGATTATAGAATTCATATGATAAGCTGGTGCTTCTACCTTGGAATATGCCCACTGGGAGCAGGCATGGAGACACGCCGATCATGAAGACTGCCCTTGAGTTGATATCATCATTTAGCAGACCCAATTTCAGATCAAAAGGGAGCTCGAAGTCAGAGTTTGTGGGGTAGACAAACATATCCATCTTGGCCGATGGTGGACCGGTATAGAATCGGGCAAACCATGCAGACATCTCTTCGGCCGATTGGTTAGTTCCAGGATAAACTGAGGCCGCTTCTCCAAAGGACATACACCTTCTAGATAAGGGATCTTCATCGTCGCTGTAGTCCGATGGGAAGATTGAGGTCGATAGTGGAGGCCGATTGACCATGGTGTTGGTGTAAATAGTTAACCACAGTTGAACAAACCATCATGAACCTCCATGAGCCACTGTTCGATTTAGCATCAAATCTTGGGTGGCAGAATGAAGTAGCCGATAGACAGCCCCAAGGAGGTATCGGCCAAGTGGAAATTTTTTCTTCTCAACTAGAGCTTGAGCTAAATGCTGGCAATTCAGTTTAGGGCCACAGGTTGATCCACGAAAGACATATCTCTCCAGCCACAAGGTCAAGAAAGCTACATGTTCCCTATCTGAAACAGACCCTTGTTCCATGTGTTCAGAAATATATCCAGACCAGCCTCCAATCTTTTTGGTTTTCAATTTGTGGCTGCTGTTGATAAGGAGGTTGAAGGGGTTGATTTCAGAAAGGATGTCCAGACCTGTCAGCATCTTGATGTCTATTAATGTGGGAGTCATTGGGTCTTGCTTGAACAAAAAGGCAATTAAGGTACTGGACCAGAAATAAGTGGCGGCTGACATCAGAGGTTCATTTTTCTTGGTATCGGCTAGGGACAGAACAAGGCATTGGCCGATTCCAATTTCTTCCCAGTGGACTTGCTTGGCCGCGGCAATCCTTTTATACCAGGTCCTGTATCCATTGAGCCTTGAGGGCCATGATCTGAAGGTGGATTTCCATGAAGGGACGCTGGGTTTTGCTTGTTTGAAGGGGACTCTGTTTGTTTCCGCATTTATCAACCAAGAGGGATCAGAGTTGCCCAGGGGGCCCAGGAAAAATCGGTACGATTTGTCGCTTGTGGGGATCAGAATTTGGTTCTTGAAGACCTATGGGGTATGGAAAATGGTGAAAATATGAGACACGGGGGGCAAGAGCAAAAAACCCTAGCTTTGAAAAGTCTCGGCGGGAAAATAAAAATGCAAATTTGAGGAAGGATTGGTTTACCTCAGGGATCTTGGAGATGTAGAATGGTGAAGTCGCCATGGATGCTGTCGAGGAGGTCACCGCTGAGGGAGTTGCCACCGAGAAGCAGCCAAGGAATCGTCGAAGTTGAAAGGCGTAGACGGCTCTGAGGAGCTGCGCACGGAAGTTGGCGGCGAAAAGCTGTGGATCTGGATCTGCGTGGATTTTGGGCAAACCCTAGCGATGGGATCGATGAGGTTCTTCGGAGCTAATTCCGTCATATTATATAATGAAACGGAATTGGGGGGCATGTGTTAACACCAGATTTTCGCAATCTACTCGGAGAAGAAAGAGAAAACCGACGCGGAGAAGACGGAGCAATTTGAGTCGGATCAGTTACGCTATCGGACCAAGCCGAGTGTCGGACCAAGCTCTGTATCGGACTCAACGGTGCATCGAACCAAGTGGAGCGCCAACAGAGGGGCTGTATCGACCGATGCGGGTTCAATGCGGCCATCGGGCGATAGAAGCAGGAAGCCGATGGACGCAGAATGGGCTCAGTTTGGGCCTGAGTCAAGCTTCAAAGGAGATTGCGAAGTAGGGGTAAGGCCCAATTTTAGGCGATTGTATCTCTTAAATTAGGAACTTAAATTAGTTTCGATCTAATCTATCGCAAGAGTCCGCCATGAGGACTTATTTGTTAGTTATAGATAAAATCGTGTCCTATATGGATAATGTTGTAAATCACGGGTATAAATATCCCGGTAGTTTGTACTTAGAAACTCTCTCAATCTGACAATCAAAAACACTACAGTTCAATCTACTTTCGGCGCATTGCCACCCTCGCAAGAGGTTGATTTTCGGCGAGTTCTTGCTTCCCCAGAGCAGAGGTAAGAACTCGTACCTGACGATCTACGTCGTCGAGGCTAGCGTTCCGTTTTAGACACGTTAAGCCCTAGCGACGTGATCGTCGTTTATCATGTCTTGAATGATCTAGACATGGCATCTCAATTCTATCTCGCCAGCGGTAAACTCGTTTTAGGGTTTGTTGCCGACGATGGTCGAATTAGTCTACTTATCTAGATCTTCGAAGGCATCTACCATCCCCAAAAGCGATCAACGGCTTGATTGTCTTTGCGTTAATTCTCGATTCACACTTTATGTTGATATCAACCCTAGTCGTGTTTTGAGATCTAACTCAAAGCCTGTTTTCGATCGTAATTAAGGATAGTGCCGGGATTACAGCCGGTCTTACCCAATATATGTGATTACTCTATGTTTTTACATGTATTTGCCACTTGTATGAGTAGATCGACGGATACAAATGTATTTGTTACAGATTGTCCTCAAGATTTCTCTGTGATTAGTACATTTGTATCGGCCAATCAGTTCGTACAAGTTTACACTAGAGTATTAGCTAGTGCATTCACCTCCCACATCCCTCATCGGCCGATGTCATCAAATCGACACAAACATATTGATGAAGGCTAATGGGAATAGATCCGTATATTAATTTTATTTCATTATAACCTCAAGTAGGCCGATACAGTCCTGCCCTATTGGTTGGGCACTCACGATGCGTCATCGGCCTACCGGCCGATCGGCCATCGTTTGCTAACATGGTTTACTTGTTTATTCTTGTTGATTGCAGATCAAATCAACTGGCACGCCCTACACACACCTAGGCAATCCATTAGACCTACACTAGAGTTATGTAGATCTCCCAGGCTGCCGTGGTAACGCGGAACCCGTTTTTGACATGAGGGCGGGTCAAAATTCTGCACCAACACCACCGTGCACCGTCTCGAAATCAACCTTCTCATTCAGCTTCCTCGATCGTTCTGGACCTCAACTCCTCTCTGAGTTTAGTCCCGATCCGTCATTGACCCAGGTTGACTTCGATCTCTTGCACACTCGCAAAACAACCTATTTCTAGGCACAGATTTCACAATCTGACCTGCATTAGTTCACTCACGCACTTTTGACACTCGCCAATTTTTCATCACAAACAAACCAAAAACCACACATGTTTTCACAATCTTCCCCTTGATGGAAACATTGGCAACTTTAAGTAGAATTTTGAAAATTTGATTTCTGATCCATAAAGCAAATAATTTTTGCAAAAGTCAAACTTGATCACTTCGGAAATAGTAAAAAATCTAAACCAAAACCAAGTGACAAAAAAAGATAAGGGATGCAAATGCAAGAATGCTCTCCCTATGTGCCTTACTCCCCCTGTCACCAAGATCTAAAGCAAATTTTTAATTCTCAATGAGTGCAAATTTCTTTCCCTTTATCAATGATGACATCAAAAGCAAAAACAGACGAAAATGCAAATGAAAATGAGATGATACTTGCAATTTTTAGTTTATGTGAGTTTTGAGGGTTATCTAAAGGCATCAAAAGTAAACATGAATCACACAGATACATGCATGCGCCCAAGCCTAGCTAACCATGTGCAAAAGTATGAAACATGACATGAATATCAAGATTGTATCGCAAGCAAGCATAAAGTTTTCAAGTAAATTTGTGATTTAGTGTGCATAGCTATCTCTGGAAGAAACTTGAAAAGAAGCAATGTAACTCATAAACATGTAAGATTTACATAATCAAAACAATGAACCCATGCTAATGTGCTAATGCCTAGTTCAAAATGAGTATCGCCATGATAACAAAGCATAGAACAGGAGCTTTTTAGCTCTGTCTCATGACTTTTATTTTATTATGATTTTTTTTAATTTTATAGCACAATCACGATGGTCCACCTGATCTTATCAGTCAGCAAGTGATGGTTGTGCCAAACACTGCCATCTGACCTCAACCAAGTTTTCCAGCTAGAGTTCCCATTACAGGCAGTCTCAGTGCTATCTTCGGCACTACTCATGCGTAAACGCACTCAGTAGCCCGGACAAAAACATAGATAAATCATGCAAAGTATGAATGATACAAAGAATAAACAATCAAGCATGAGCATTCGAAAGCATGTATTAAAAGCTATTGCTGAGAAGATGTAAACATGGCATGGCTATGAGAGAGATACTTCAAGTTAAACAAACTTCTAGAGCTAGCATTGCACATTGATTAAGTTCAAATGAATAATCAATTTAAGCAAGTGTCAACAAGCTTGCATAGCATATCATGATCACACAAGCTACTTAAGCAGACGAAAGCTAGACAAGAGATCAAACTAGCATAAGAGTGATACATGCGTAACATAGTGATGACCAAGAGATAACAAGCAAATCTCTGTGAAAAAGATGTATAATACAATGCATAATAGTAACCATGATACAATAAGTTACAAATGCAAGCAAAAATAAGTAACTCCCCCTCAGAGCAAACCATAAGGGTAAATTACCCCTAACTCACTATGCAAAAACTCAAACTGGGCTCGATCAAGAGGTTTGGTGAAAATATTAGCAAGTTGTTTCTCAGATTCAACAAACTCTAGCATAATAGTACCTTTCTCAACATTGTCACGGAAAAAGCAGATCTCAATGATTCAGTACTGGGGTTAGTGAGAAATGACTTAGGAATTCAGTATTGAGTTATGCGAGAAGTACAACCATTTTTAGAGTTATCAATCATTCTGTTGAACCATTCAAGGAAGGGGTATTATCAAAACATACCTTAGGATACTCCGATGAGTCATCCTTATCCTCAAGTGCCATGAGACACATGTTGATGAAGTCCTTGTTGTTGGCGAGGCAGCACATGCAGGAGAAATACTAGTCCCCTTTTCTTGATCATCTTCGTTGGAGTCGATGTCGCTAAGCTAGACCTCATCAAGAGCTGCCAAGACCTTGTGGATCTCCTTTTACATTAGGTTCTCTTTTCCTTTTCGTCCTTGCCCTTTGGGCTTCTTGAATGTCTTGTCACTCTTCGTTTTCAGCTTAGGACAATTTACTAGGCTGCAGTTTAGCTCTGCACACTCAAAACATGTGATTGGATCATTGCTTTTACCTCTTTTTCTTTCTCTCACATTTTTGTATGATCATGAAAATTTTCTAGCAAAAAGAGCAAGATCATTTTCAGGGATTTTCTCTAATTTCTCCTCAGTGATTGAGTGTAAAGCGCTCGAAAATCATTTTTCCCTAGCGGCCGGGTAGTGGATTTACTAATTTTTTTTTGCGCTCGAAAATCATTTTCCCTTGCGGTCAACGTAACCTAACAGCTTGTGAAAATCATTTTTCCTTGCGGTCAACATAACCTAACCGCTTGTGAAAATCATTTTCCCTTGTGGTGAAGTTCTGCTTGTGAAGATTGTTTATTTGCATTGGCCTTTATTTGCTAGCGGTAGCGCTGGCCATCATAGAAAATGCAAAATGGCCGCCAGGAAAAACTATTTTTCTAGAAGTGTTGCCACATCAGATTTTTGCTTATGTGGTAGTGTATTTAATGCTATGGACACTAGATGATATGGAGGGTTAGGGATGGTGTCGGCCCCTGATTTTATAGCACAGGAAACCATATGTGTTTACAAATACCAACTCCCTGGATCGGTAGGTTGGTATACACACATTACAACTCTGGTACACATAGTCTGCATCGCATAGTCTTACAATACCAAATATTACATGGGAACCCGAGTAGGTTCTAATAGGCCGTGTCTGACCGGATACAATACCAAATAACATAGGATAGCGGAAGCGAGGCTGCGGCGGTCCATCTATACTCCACAGGCATCAACTGGGGATTAGTCCCTATGGTTCCTCCGTACCATCCCCCTCCTCAGGGATCAGTTCGACTGGCATGTCCTCATCATCAAGAGCTNGATGGCTTGGTTTATTTGCATAAAGCTAGTTTTCACAAATTATTTCACAAACCTATGCCATAACAGTTTTAACTGAAAACCACGTTAAGTTGAAGTTGTCACTAACCTGCGAGGGTTCATCCACCTTCCCCAAGCCTCGCTTGGTCCGGTTTACCCTCGTATCCAATTTCCACAGTTTTAACCACTACGACCTTTTTGCACATCAGGCAAGGTCACGCCTTCCATACCCATCATATTTTAGCAATATTACAAATTGGCGAGGCTAGTCAAGAGTAATGCAAGTCCCGGCGCTCATATCCGCTAGCACGGCTATTCGAATAGTTTAGTTTACTCACACTGCAGTGGATGTACGCTTTTAATCCCACTCTCCGTGACGCACCCAACACATGAGACTTGTCACGGCCCGGTTTTTCAGTTACCCTCGCATGGCGGCACCCGCTCCAAGGACTATGAATCCCCATTGCACCCCCGGTGCCACATTCCTACCTCGAGCCGGTTGTGAGGGGAGTCCTGGCGCTCCCGAGATTGAAGGTTACATCATACATATATAAAGCTTGACGTCATTAAACCACACACTTCCACATTTCCATACCGATATCCAGAACCTACCATGTCTGGGGTGCCACCCCACGAGAATAACCTAGTCCACCGGGTCTAACCCCACTCAAGAAGTGTGGTCATACTCGGTTTGTTTCCTGCTTAGCTTCTTGACTCGGTCCTTAACTGACCAGGGTCGGCGGCTTACCGTTCCCAAAACCACCCATATTCTATCCGTGCCGCCCCAATCGAAATCACTTTTGTTTAATTAGGTTTTTGGGTTTTCACAAAGGTTTTCATGCTGTGGGTGGCGCTTATGTCTCCACCCGATCTCTATCAATCACTCCCATCGAGTGATCAGTGTAACCACATCCACATATCCCACATATGGAGTGTATAACGTCTATGTAAGCAGGGCTAAGCAGTGAGTAAATAATCACGCGTAAAGTAATATACTCAGGTAACAAAGGTGTGTAAATACATAAGGATAAACAATATCAAAGGTAAGGCTTTAAGCAAATGTGGGTACGCGTTTTATAATTAGCATGCAATTTTATTTGCAATCAACACATTTATAAAAATAGGATCAACATGTTCGAGGAAGGGGGCGTAGTGACTTGCCTTGCTCACTTGAGGGTTCGTTAACAATTGGCTCAATTTCCTCCTCGCAGATATACCCTGTCCGGTCGAATAATAACGTCACGAACTACTCGCTAACACAAAAAAGAGCCAAAAATTCCAAAAAGGAAAATAACCCAACCAGTGCCATTGCGTAGATCTTGATTTTTGAAAGATTTTGACGAAAGTTTCGTTCAACTCTGACTTAAAATGAGGGAGACACGGGTTTGGAGGATTAATGGATTTTCTGAAATACGGAAATGAATTTATTAAATTGGAAAGGAATATTCCCAAGAATATTCCTTGGCTGTGATGTTGAGAGGGACGAATGTTGGACTTCCTTTTGTGAAGGCTTGGGCTTTAGCCCAGAGATGAAGGAGGTCGGGTAGGGACCTTATATAGACTTTTGGATAAGGGCCTGGGTGAGTGGAGGGATATGCATTAGACTTTGGTGAGGAGGGAGGTTGTTGGTGGGCTTTGGCCCGGAGGATGCAATTTAGACTTTTCAGGTCCATTCTTGGGCTTGGCCCGAGGAAAACAAGGGGATGTTTTGTGGACTTATGTGGAGGACTTTATGGTCTTGGCCCAAGGGACAAGAGGGATATATGTAGACTTTTGGATAGATTGCAAGGCCGGTTGGCCCAATGAAGTAGAGGAGCTTTTATAGACTTTTTAGAGAATTTCGTGGGCTTAGGCCGACCACGAGAGGAAGGCAATGTAGACTTTTTGGAAGGCTTTATGGGCTTCGGGCCGACAAAGCAGAGGAAGGCGATATAGACTTTTTCCAAGTCTTCGGTCAATGGGGCCCGCGGGGAGAGAATAAAATATGGGGCCCACTAGTGGGCCTGACACGGTGTGGCGGCGGCGCGTCGGCATGGCGTGGCCGAGGCCCGTGTCCAGGAGGTGGCCGGGCGCAGGCCGACGCGCGGGCGCGGAGGCTCCGGTCGGCGCGGTGACTTGGCCGACGCCCGCGGCAGCGAGGAGGTCGGCTGAGGCAGCTCGGCCTGAACTGGGCCACGGCATTGGCCGGGCGTGACGCGGTACTGCCAGGACAACGTCGGCCGGGGGCTCGACCGAACGACGGATGCATATACATACACACGGCTAGCTAGTTGCATGCATGTGGGTTGCTTGCATGGATGCATATGCATACACACGGTTAGCTAGTTGCATGCATGTGGGTTGCTTGCATGCATGCATATGCATACACACGGTTAGCTAGTTGCATGCATGTGGGTTGCTTGCATGCATGCATATGCATACACACGACTAGCTAGTTGCATGCATGTGGGCTACTTGCATGCATGCATGCACACGTTCGGCCCGCTAGTTATATGGCGTATGCACGGCCGGCTGTGATGCGGCGATCGCTGCGAAGGACGGTCGCGCAAGGAATGGTTACAGTGTCACGTCTCACGACGCCACCGTGCGACGGTAGACGAGAAATGCGGTAAGGAAACGAAAGCAAGAGGAAGGGCAGGAGGGGAGCTCACCTTGCGGCAGCCGGGTAGCGGCGTACGGACCGACGGTCCTCGCACGAACTACGGTCGTCGAGGTACTGCCTGGGGCCGGTCGACCCGCAGATCGTCCTCGCCCACCACGTGTTCGCTCGGCAACAAACGAACACACAGCGTTAAGGAATAAATGTTAGCGGATTAGTGCAAGTTAGGTGTCAGGGGTCAGCGAGTTAGAAGTCAGCGGGTTAGTGAGTTAGAAGTCAGCGGGTTAGTGAGTTAGAAGTCAGCGGGTCAGATGTTAGGGATTAGCCGTTCGATAAGTCAGTCGTTCTCGGGTTCAAATGACGGCGCGGCGGCCTATCCGTCCTCTTGCTCAACTGAGGCCCAGCCGAAACCGGCCGCGGCGGAGCAAGCGGAGAGATGGCGGCGTGTGCGCGGAAGGGTGTGACTGAAGAGAAAGAAAGCCAGGAGGAGGAGAAAAGAGGATGGAAAGGGACGGGTTGCATACTGGCTATGGTTGCCCTTATATAGGCTTCACCGCACGAGCTCGTCTTAAATGGCCATGAAGACAGGGACGGGGCAGTTGCAGCGGCCGCGCGGGTTGGCGCGTATACTGCATAGGCTGTTGCATGCATGCTAGCTTGGGCTCGACTAGCTGCTTGCATGCAGGCATACGCATAGCTAGCTAGTTGCATGGTGCTTGCTCGTGGCTGGCTTGCCTGCATGCACGCGCATGCACAACTAGCTTGCTGCATGGCTCGCGGCGGTGCGAGGTGGGGCCGGATGCGTATGGAATGGATGGCAAGCTCGCCGGTGAGACAGGAGCGGAAGGCGACAGCCGGTGATGTCGTAGCGGCCTCGTCGTAGCGGCGCGGCGTGCGGCGACGTCGTCGCCGAAAATAGTATGGGGGAAAATTAGACTTTTCTCTTTTCCAACCTAATAGGAATGAAAAGGGCTTGGGGAGGTAACATGGACTTTTTCCAGAAAAAGCCCAGCAACAAGAAGGCCATAGTAGAGGGAGCTTACGTGGACTTTTTGGAGTAAAACTAATTTTGGTTAGAGTGAAAATCCTGGGACAAAGACCAGAAGATCAGAGGAGTAGAAAAATTGGTAAATTTCAATAAAAGTTTGGCACTGGCATAAAACAAAGAAACTGTCGGCATGATGCAAAAATTTAAACATGAAACAGAAATGATTTTTGATCGGTGTATTTTTATTTAGGAATTTCCCCAGGGTGTTACAAACCTACCCCCCTAAAAATAATCTCGTCCTCGAGATTGCTTACCTTTTCTAGAAGAGGTCGGGGTATCTACTCTTGAGGTATTCCTCTCGTTCCCAGGTGGCTTCGTCTTCCGAGTGATTGCTCCACAGAACTTTGTACAATTTAATGGTTTTAGAGCGGGTTCTCCTTTCAGCTTCTTCTAAGATTTTGATCGGTTTCTCCGGATATGTGAGGTCGGGGTTTACTTCTTGGGTTTCCACTAAGGTATGCTCTTCTGGTATGCGGAGGCATTTTTTTAGTTGAGAGACGTGGAACACGGGATGGACGTCGGATAAGGTTTCTGGCAGTTTTAACTCATAGGCGACTTGGCCACGTCGGCTTATTATTGGGTATGGTCCCACATAACGCGGTGCCAGCTTGCCTTTTACCTTAAAACGCCGGGTTCCTCGTAGGGGTGATACCTTGAGATACACGTAATCCCCAACCTCAAAAGTTAATTCCCGTCGCCTAGTGTCCGCATAACTCTTCTGCCTGGCTTGGGCGGCTTGAAGGCGGTCTTTTATTAATCGCACCTTTTCTTCAGCTTCTCTCACGACGTCGGGTCCGAAGACGGAGGCCTCTCCAACTTCTGACCACATCAATGGGGTACGGCATTTCCGGCCGTACAAGGCTTCGTTGGGGGACATTTTCAAGCTTGCTTGGTAGCTATTGTTATATGAAAATTCCGCATAGGGCAGACATTTTTCCCAGTCCGTTGTGAAATCCATAACACAAGCGCGCAACATATCCTCTAGAACTTGGTTGGTTCTCTCCGTCTGGCCGTCGGTTTGGGGGTGGTAGGCTGTGCTAAAGGCAAGGTGACTGCCTAGTGCTTCATGGAACCGATCCCAAAAGTGAGAGGTAAACTGCGCGCCTCGGTCTGAGATAATCCGCTTTGGGACACCATGGAGGCATACTATTTTTGCTATAAACAACTCGGCTTGTCTAGCCGCGCTGTAGGTCGTCCTAACTGGTATAAAACGGGCTACTTTCGTCAGGCGGTCTATGATTACCCAGATGGAATCACAACCTGAAGCGGTCTTGGGTAGCCCCACTATGAAATCCATACCAATTTCGTCAAACTTCCATTCCAGAATTTTTAATGGTTGCAACAACCTAGCCGGGCGCTGGTGTTCGGCCTTAACCCTTTGGCAGATGTCGCATACGGCGACGTATTCCGCAACGTCCCGTTTCATTCCGGGCCACCAATATTCTTGCTTTATATCTTGGTACATTTTTGTGCTTCCGGGGTGGATGGAGTAGGCCGAATCTTGGGCTTCCGTGAGGATAGTCTTTCGAAAATTCTTTCCGGCGGGCACGAACAACCGATGTTTATACCAAAGGATTTCTTGCTCATCCAACCTGAATTCTTTGGCCTTTCCTCCCTTCATCTGATCCCTAATCTTTTCTACCTCCTTGCTTTGATTTTGGCTGTCTTTGATTTGGGCCGGGAGTTGTGGCTGAAGCTCTAGGTTTGCCACACTCCCTTGCTTCACCATGGTTAGGTTGAGGCGGGCGAACTCAGCTTCCAAGGTGGGCGGTAGGTCTTGGGCCCTTAGCATGTTACATGCGGGTTTCCTGCTTAAGGCATCAGCTACCACATTAGCCTTGCCTGGATGGTAGTGGATGTCCAAGTCATAATCCTTAATTAACTCTAGCCATCTTCTTTGGTGTAGGTTGAGGTCAGCCGGAGTAAAGATGTACTTTAGGCTTTTGTGATCAGTGAAGATATTACAGCGGTTACCGATCAGATAGTGCCTCCAAATTTTTAGGGCATGAACTACGGATGCTAGCTCCAAATCGTGGGTTGGGTAGTTCTCTTCATGAGGTCTTAATTGGCGTGATGCATAGGCGACTACCTTGTTGTCCTGCATTAATACACCTCCCAATCCGTGACGAGAAGCATCACAGTAAACTTCGAAATCTTTCCCGATGTCGGGCAAGACAAGGATGGGGGCTGAAGTTAATTTGGCTTTTAGCTGGTTGAAGCTACTTTGGCATTTTTCGGTCCAATCATACTTTTTCTCCTTTTTGAGCAGTTGTGTCATAGGGCGGGCGATTTGAGAAAATCCTTCGATGAATCTGCGGTAATACCCAGCTAGGCCAAGGAAGCTCCGTACCTCGGTTACACTTCGAGGTGCTGGCCACTTAGTAACTGCGTCCACTTTGGTTGAGTCTACTGCTACTCCTCCGGCTGAAATTACGTGGCCTAGAAAACTCACCTCCCTAAGCCAAAACTCGCACTTACTGTACTTGGCATACAGCCGGTGCTCCCTTAACTTTTCCAACACTATTCGTAGGTGGGTCGCGTGTTCTTCCTCGGTTTTGGAGTAGATTAGTATATCATCTATGAACACTACGACGAACTTGTCAAGGTATTCCATGAATACTTTATTCATAAGGTTCATGAAATAAGCGGGGGCGTTGGTCAGTCCAAACGCCATGACCAAGAACTCATAGAGCCCATAGCGAGTAGAGAAGGCGGTTTTGGGTACATCTTCCGGGCGTACTTTAAGTTGGTGATAGCCGGAACGGAGGTCGATTTTTGAGAATACACTTGCCCCTTGAAGTTGGTCGAATAGGTCATCGATTCTAGGAAGGGGGTATTTATTTTTGACTGTGACTTCGTTCAGCGAGCGATAGTCCACACACATCCTTTGGCTACCATCTTTCTTTTTAACGAACAGCACCGGGGCTCCCCATGGAGAAGAACTAGGGCGGATAAATCCCTTGTCTTGGAGTTCTTGAATTTGTTTCTTAAGTTCTTCTAAATCGTTGGCAGGCATCCTATAGGGTCGCTTGGCTATTGGTGCAGTACCGGGCATTAAGTTTATGACGAATTCTATATCTCTGTCAGGGGGCATTCCTGGCAGTTCCTCTGGAAAAACGTCTCGGTATTCCCGAACCACGGGGGTTTTTTCCAAGGTAAGGGAGGCTAGGATGGTCTTTTGGTCTCCAGACACCGGTTTGAGGGGTCCGATCTCAATTCTTACAGGGTTGGCGCCTTGGGTGGCTAGTGCGATGATTCTTCGGGCACAGTCAAGGGTTCCTCGGTATTTGGATAGCCAATCCATGCCCAAAATAATGTCAAGGTGCTGAGAGGGGAGGACTATTAAAGTGGTAGGAATCACCGTCCCTTGCAAAAGGAGCGGCACATTTTTGCAAACCCGGGTTACCATCAAATCCCCCCCTGGTGAGTGTACGACCATAGGTTTATTTAACTCAGAAAGCCTAAATTGCTGACTTCGAACGACTTTTGGAGAGATGAAAGAATGAGATGCACCAGAGTCAAACAGAACCGAAACCGGGACAGAGTTTATAGAAAACGTACCGAGAAGAACGCCCTGATCTTCCTGGGCCTCCTCCGCGTGCACGTGGTTCACGCGGCCATGAGCAACAGATGACGCGGACTGGGCCCGAACTGGGGCCTGCGGGGCTGCCCGGGGCGCAGAGGGTGTAAAAGTACCGCGGGCGGGGGCGGGATTTGTCTGGAATTTGGAGGGAATTTTTCTGGGCAGGGGGCATTCTCTGGAGAAGTGGCCTGCTCCACCACAGTTGAAGCAGTTCATGTTTGTGGGGCCAGAGCCAGGGATGGTGGAGGTAGGGGTGCGGAGTATTGCAGCGGGGCGGACGGTGGGTGTGGTGGGGGTGGATGCGGGGCGAAAAGAGCCAGAGTATACCGGCCTCCATACTTGTCCGACATTAGTTTTGAACCTTTGCCCTTGCTGCTGCTGCTTGTTCTTGAGGGCTGCGAACTTGCGCTTCCGGTTGGCATTCACTATCTTGTTATCAGCTTCCTTTCGGAGCGCCTTGTTGATCAGTCCTTGGAAAGTGTCATGGTCCTGCGTAATCAGCTGACTACGTAGTTCGTCGTTCATTCCGTTCAGGAATTTATCGACCTTTTCGTCTTCGTCTGGGAGATCCTGTGGTGCATAGCGGGCCAGTTGTATGAACTTGTTGAGGTAGTCTTGCACGCTCAGATCCCCCTGGGTCAAGGCCCTAAACTCATCTCTTTTTAGTTTAATAAGGGCCGCCGGAATGTACGCCCCTCGGAAGGCTTCAGTGAATTCTTTCCAGTCTGGCTCGTCCGTGTCTGCTGTGCGAGATTTCTTGTAAGTCTCCCACCAATCACTAGCTGTTCCTTCGAGCAGGCTAGTGGCATATCGGACCTTATCTTCTTCGTCGGCTCGCACTAGTTCCAACTTCTTTACCACAGTGCACAGCCAGTCTTCCGCTTCTAGTGGTTCTGCGGCCTCCGAGAAGGTTGGTGGCCTGGTCCTTATGAACTCTCCATAGCTGGGTGCATGCCGCCTGGCCCCAACCGTTGCTCCGGCAGACCCGGATTGGGCCGTATGGTTCCCAGACCCTCCATTGTTGAGCATGTCAAGCATGCCTCGCATTAGCACGTTCTGAGTCGCCATCAACTCAGCGATGCTGGGGGGTGGGGGTGGTGGCGGCGTCGTATCGCGCGTACGGGCTGATCCGGAGCCCGATCTCGCGGTCCTTGGGTTCACCATCTGAGAGCAGGGTGGCATAGGCAGTGTTAGCGTAAGAGGGTAGGGTTGTTTATGGTATAGCAGCGCTAATGTTGTTCATGTTGTGTTATCTGTTGTGAGACAACCATTCCCATAATCGTAGCGTAACTCATAATAATATAATCAGATGCACTGGTGCAAAGCCTAAGTACATCCTACTTCCCCTGCTAGAATAAGGGAAGGAGGTACAACTACATACATGACGATGCAAAATAGGAAGGTGCGACCTCTTCTGCTCAAACGCAGGTTAGAGGGGTACAATACAGTAATGAACACCTCAGCGTCTACTGAGTCTAAGTAGTGGTGGGTGGGAACAGGCTCGCTGTCCAGAGGACCACCAAAGCGAGTCTAGTTCCTGGCGCGCAATGGTTCCTGCCTAAGGCAGAACCCACTCCACGCGCGGGTCCAAGGCCGGGTCGCGGCTAGCCTCGTCACCCATGCGGCGAGGGGAGCGGCTACGGCTGCGACTGCGAGGGGCAGTCTCGTCAAACTCGCGGTCGCCGTCGTAGCCTGAGGTGGTGCCGCGGAGGAGGCGGCTACGGCGATGTCTCCCGAACGTGGCCGGGTCACCGCAGCTCCGGCGTCCCCTGCGTGCTGCTGGGTCAGAGGTGGTATCGACAAAGGGCTCGTCGATCTCCACGACCCTCTCCTCTGGGTCCTCCTCGACGGGTATGACGAATCTGATGACGTCGTTGAGGGTGCCGCTGGCTAGTGCGGTGAGAGCTGCAGTAGTCGGTGCTGCCGAGAAAGCACGCAGCACTGGTGGCGGGGGTGGCGCCACACCGATCACCACATCGTTCTGGGTAGCTGTCGTGATGGGAGCGGTGGTGGTAGTGGTGGCGACGAGTAGTGCCGTGCCGGAAGCAGGGGTGAGTCCCACCCCCTGAGCAGGAGTCGAGGAGCGGGTAGCGGGGCTCCCAGTAGTCGACGCTGCGGCCACCGAAGCACGGAGTGCGGCCAGGTACTGTGTGAAAGTCGGTGCAGCCATGCGGGAGCGGGTGGCAGTGGCTTGGCCGGCCCCTGCGGCTGGTGTAGACCGTGGGCTGAAGGTGGTGGCGAAGCCAACGCTGACGGTGCGGGTCGTCGGCGGAGCCGGTGTTGAGTGGACTGGTGCGGTCTGCTGGCGGAGTGTGGCGAGCGCATGCTCCAGCTCAGAAATTTTGTGCTCCTGGCTGTCGCACCGCTCACCAAGCAGCTCGTACCTCTCCCGGAGGTTCGAGATGACGGAATCAGCCTCGCGAAGCAGGTAGCGGAGGTGGTCAACCTCAGCGAGGTTCTCTCCGTACCAGCTGACCAGGAAGAAGCGCTGGTTTCGTAGCTGCTGAAGGGCGTACTGGCCGTGGAAGGTGAAGTCCATCTACAAAAATTTAAGCACAGAGTCAATAAGAATTTTTTTACTAAATCGCATGTAGCGGGGTAGAGTTTTGCAATTAATATTGTTTTGGTACGTGGGGTGCACTTATATGAGGCTAAACCAAAACGAAGTCTCGGATGGTGGGTGCCAAGGGGTCTAATCCTACAGTCGCAGGCTCTGATACCAGGTTTGTCGGCCCCTGATTTTATAGCACAGGAAACCATATGTGTTTACAAATACCAACTCCCTGGATCGGTAGGTTGGTATACACACATTACAACTCTGGTACACATAGTCTGCATCGCATAGTCTTACAATACCAAATATTACATGGGAACCCGAGTAGGTTCTAATAGGCCGTGTCTGACCGGATACAATACCAAATAACATAGGATAGCGGAAGCGAGGCTGCGGCGGTCCATCTATACTCCACAGGCATCAACTGGGGATTAGTCCCTATGGTTCCTCCGTACCATCCCCCTCCTCAGGGATCAGTTCGACTGGCATGTCCTCATCATCAAGAGCTAAAAGGGTAGAAATATGCAAGGGTGAGTACCAACCGTACTCAGCAAGTCACCACTATAGAAATGCAACCAATGCATATAGGGATCCAAGGCAGGTTTTGGTTTATTTGC
>BDMV01000001.1:20170093-20204224 GCA_008326285.1 Oryza officinalis | reverse complement strand
CAACCGGCACCTTTTACCACATAGGTGCCGGTTGTTAATACGAACCGGTACCTATGGGCAGTTCTGGGGGGGGGTTATACAGTTTCCTTTAACACAATCACAATTACATGTTTGCAAATGTAGTACTTCACAGCCAGTATTCACAGCCAGGATATGTGTGGAAATCTTATGGTATTCATAGCAAAAGCTCTGACTACAGAGATCCATGCAAGTGAGCTGTTGTTTGGGGCATCATTCATATATATATATATATTTCAAAATTATAAGAATTTCAAATCTAAAATAAATCAGTAAAGTGCCACAATTTTGATTTAGTGAAACCCATCTACTGCCAACAAATACCATATTTTCTCTTTTGTTGTGTAATTGTTCTATTCTAATTAATTGAATTGGTCCAACTCTTGTCCTCGTATTCAAATGAATCGAGATTGATAAAGAGTTAGTTAATGATGTTTGAGCATGTACTGTTTTTAGTGCTTATTTATTTTTGATTGGTAGCTATGGTTTGATCACAACCCATAGCATGCTTAGAGCTCTAATATGCCTTGAACTTATACTGAATTCAATTAATCTAAATCTCGTAATATATATATATATATATATATATATATATATATATATATATATATATAGATAGATAGCAAGATAGATAGGTAGATAGAGACACAAACCAATAGCCTGCACTAAGGCTGGACCAATTACACAATTTACATGTTTGTTACAGTACAATTCAAACATGCAGGTCTATCACAATTACTCCTTCTTCATGGTCGCTGCGAACATATGGTGCTTCTTCCTCGTCTTCGTCTTCCTGACTTTCTTCACCTCCTTCTACATCTGTTGCAAACGGTGGTAGCTCGTCGATTTGATCGTAGCCTTCCTCATCAACGATATTCTCAACTCCGACAATGCTTCGCTTTCCATGGAGAACCACGTGGCGATCGGTCAACGAGGAAGGGTCTTTGACATAAAAAACTTGTGTTACGGATTCTGCGAGCACAAATGGTTCATCTTGGTAACCTACATTGTTTAAGTCCACGATGAACATTCCGTACTTGTCAATCCTCAAACCACTTGGAATTTTGACCCATTGACACTGGAAAAGTGGTACCTTCAGCGGTCCATATTCAAGCTCCCAGATTGCCTCTATATAACCATGGTACGTTTGTTCTACACCATTACTGTCGAAGGCGTCTATGTGGACACCACTGTTTTGATACGAGCTCTTGGCATCCTGGGTTCTCGTGTAAAATGTATAGCCATTAATGTCATACCCTTGGAATGAATGAATTGTGCTCGCAGGTCCTCGAGACAAAACATACAGCTGGTCACTATCAGTATTCATAGCAATGATATGCTTCTGTAACCAATCGCCAAAATTCAGCCTATGCTGCTTAGCTATCCATGCCTCTGATTTGCTTGGGTTCTCGCTGCGGAGTGTGTTATAATGCATGTCGACAAATGGAGCCACCAAGGTCGACTGCTGGAGCACTGCGAAATGTGCTTGCCGTAATGTTTCTAGGCTAGGAGCGAAAATTGCCTTATGCCCTAGTGTCCCTTTCCCTAGTAGCCTGCCCTCGTGTCGAGACATCGGCACACCAATGGGATGCAAATCCATATAGTCGATACAGAACTCAACCACCTCCTCTGTTGCATAACCCTCTACGATACTGCCCTCTGGTCGAGCTCTATTACGCACATACTTCTTTATGATCCCCATGAACCTCTCGAAAGCCCACATGTTATGCAGATACACTGGGCCGAGAATCTTTATCTCTTTCACGATATGTGACACGAGGTGAACCATTATATCAAAAAATGATAGTGGAAAACACATCTCGAGCTGGCAAAGGGTAATGATTACATCTGCTTGGAGCTTGTCTAGCGTGCTTGGATCGATCACCTTCTGATATATAGCATTGAAGAACGAGCACAGCTTTAGGATTGGGTTTCGAACCTTATCTGGCAAAATGCCTCTAATAGCAACAGGAAGAAGTTGTGTCATCAGCACGTGGCAATCATGTGACTTCATGCCCACTAATTTCTTCTCCTTCATGTTGACAAGTCTTTTAATGTTCGCGGAGTAACCAGAGGGGACTCGGACACCCTGCAGGCACTCCAACAGGCTTATTTTCTCTGCGGCACTAAGGGTGTAGCACGCGGGAGGGAGGTACTGGCGACCATTGGGCTGTTCTAGAGGATGTAGCTCGGGCCTGATGTTCATGTCTGCGAGGTCTCTCCGGGCTTTCAACGTGTCCTTTGTCTTGCCGGGTATGTTTAGCAGGAGTCCCATCAAACTCTCGCACACATTCTTCTCAACATGCATCACGTCAATCGCGTGACGGACATCCAAATCTTTCCAATATGGTAGTTCCCAAAAGATAGATTTCTTCTTCCAAAGAGGTTTCTTACCACCCTTGCTCGTTGTGCCTCGATTGCCTTGCCCCTTACCAAATATACATTCAATATCTTGTACCTCTTCAAAAATCTCTCTGCCGGTACGATGTGTTGGAGCTGTACCCTCCTCCACCGTGCCATCAAAATCTCTTGTATTGCTACGGTACTGGTGGCCGGCTGGAAGAAACCTCCGATGGCGCATGTACACAGTCTTTCCGGAGTACTTCAGCCACCTGCTCGCTGTATCCCGCATGCACTGCACACATGCACAACCACCTTTCACTGTTTGCCCGGATGTGTTACCAGCTGCAGGGTAATCTTGGATGGTAACGAACAACATTGCCCTTAAGGTGAAGTACTCTCTTTTGTACGCATCCCACATCTGCACACCCCGGTCCCATAGAAACTTAAGATCATCCACTAATGGCCTGAAGTAGACATCGATATCGTTGCCAGGTTGCTTGGGCCCTTGGATTAGAAGTGGCATCATAATATACTTACGCTTCATGCACAACCATGAAGGAAGGTTGTAGATAACAAGTGCCACTGGCCACGTGCTATGTCGACTGCTCATGTCACCGAATGGATTCATCCCGTCCGTGCTCAGCCCAAACCTTATATTCCTAATCTCTTGCGCGAAATGCTTTTTATACTTTCTATCTATCTTTCTCCATTGAGATCCATCGGCAGGGTGTCTTATCATTCCATCCTTCTTACGCTCTTCGTGGTGCCAACGCATCATCTTTGCATGTTTTTTATTTGCATACATGCGTTCAATCCGAGGGATTATAGGAAAATACCACGCAACTTTAACGGGCACTTTCCTCTTCTTCAGGACCGGGCCACCACTGTCATCATCAACATCATCATCATCGTTAACTCCACCCTTATACCGCGGTGCTCTGCAAACTGGACATGTATCCAAGTCTGCATAGTCACCTTGATATAGGATACAGTCATTTCGACATGCGTGAATTTTCTGCACTTCCAGTCTGAGTGGACAGACAACCTTCTTCGCTCGGTATGTTGTTTCTGGCAGCACATGACCCGCTGGAAGGAGGTCTCCAATCAGCTGTAGAAGCTCTGTGAAGCTCTTGTCACTCCAACCGGTGGTTGATTTCATCTGCAGCAACGAGAGGACGACGTGTAACTTGGTGTGCTGCTCATTGCATCCTGGATAAAGCGGGGTTTTTGAGTCCTCCACCATGCCCTTGAACTTCTCGTATTGCCTGTCATCGTCGTAGGCTGTCTCCCTGTCGCGTAACATCTGATCTAAACCATCTGATTCGTCACTATCATATCCACCTCCGTCAGCAGGCAACTCCACATTGCCTCCGTCCATTACATCCGGATGCTCATGAACTTGTTTTGCAGGAAACTGTCTCTCATTCCTGCAATCAGCGCATGGACAACGCANCGACGTGTAACTTGGTGTGCTGCTCATTGCATCCTGGATAAAGCGGGGTTTTTGAGTCCTCCACCATGCCCTTGAACTTCTCGTATTGCCTGTCATCGTCGTAGGCTGTCTCCCTGTCGCGTAACATCTGATCTAAACCATCTGATTCGTCACTATCATATCCACCTCCGTCAGCAGGCAACTCCACAATTGGCCTCCGTCCATTACATCCGGATGCTCATGAACTTGTTTTGCAGGAAACTGTCTCTCATTCCTGCAATCAGCGCATGGACAACGCAAGTGTTCCGTCGTGTTCAATGATCTGGATCTCGTGGCTGCGATCACGAAGTTGGTTACTCTCCTGGCATATTCCAAGGTACCGCGCTGCGGAATGTTCATCCCTCCTTCATCCATCGCTCCTACGAAAATTCTTAAATTAACCACTAACATACGTATATCATTCTCTATATCTATTGAAATTCTGATATATGTTAATAACAGTTACATTACTCATTGATGATTAATCTCTAAATTACTCCAAAATAATAAGTCATCATACTTTCTCATGCTTCTCATTCAACAAAACAAATTGCAAAAAAAAATTAACTTGACAAATATTAGTGCGAATTACATATCGAATCAACACGTACTAACCTTTACGCACGCAAACACATAGACCTCTCGATATTTTTTAAATTTTTGGGCAAAACCTCCTCCCCCCGTTTGGATGAGCTGAAGAGAAGCCACAAAATCATGAGAATGCAGTGAACAAGGAGTATATATAGACTTGGGGGATATAGGTGTCGGTTAATGTTATGAACCGGCACCTATTTAGTTTCCTTCCGAAGGAAGCCACCACATAGGTGCCGGTTTTTAATAAGAACCGGCACCTATGTGATAGGTGCCGGTTTATTAGGTTAAAGCGGCACCAATGTTGCCGTAACATAGGTGCCGGTTCTTATTACGAACCGGCACCTATGTGATAGGTGCCGGTTCGTAAATAAAACCGGCACCTTTTTTGGGCTCATAGGTACCGGTTTTTCTTACAAACCGGCACCTATAGCCTTCTCCCATTCAACCGGCACCTATAAGATCTTATAGGTGCCGGTTCGTGGAAAAATTGGGTCTATTTGTCTTTTAGGTACCGGTTCTAGCAAATCCGGCACCTATATGACCGGTACCTATGGAGGTTTTTGTAGTAGTGTGCTCAGAGCTTTCTTGCTTGCTAGCTAGTTGCTCTTCGAAAAACATGGATGAAAGCTCCATCTACATCTAAGAAAAGCATGTCTTGATAATTATTTGCATGGTCTTAATTTTACCAGGCAGGTGCATTATGTGAACTAATTAGCTCTATCCCCTGAACCCTTTAGGGCTCTAGCTCTCTGATACTTGATTATTGTGGATTTCTGGTTTATTGATTTTTTTTGGTTTTTGATGCATCTTCATTTATCAGCTGATCACATAATCCATTAATCCACCCAAAGATTTATTTATTTATTGTCACACACAATTACATATATATAGACACCATTTAGTAAGTTACAATTAATTTTGCCAAATTATATAAGCACCATTCATAGTTTTAGTTACATGCATGAAATTTGAAAGCAAAGCTTTAGACAAACTAAGACTTATGTTACTTAACATCATGATACTAGGACTTGTGTTTTTTTCAAAGTATTTATAGTTTCTTTATACCCTATGTTACTTTAGAAAGTTTGTGAGTATGTCTATAAATGTATCGAAGGGTTCTGGGACCGGTGATTCTTTAGAAGATTTGTCCTTGCAAATATCACGTGGTAAAAGGTCAAAAGTATGGGAGTTCTTTGAGCAGGATTTGGTAGTAACAGTTGGTATCCCAAAGACGGTGTGTAAGTGTCGAAACTTGGTTTCGGCAATATCAATCTGGGGGTAACAATCAAGTGCCAAACACAATAGGTTAGTCGGAACAAGGGTTTAGACAGGTTCAGGCCCTCTCTAACGAGAGGTAATACCCTACTCCTGTTTCGGGGATTTGATCCGCCGAGTGTTTATTGATCTCTTGATCTCTTTTAATAGGAGCTCTCGCAAGTCTTCTACTTGTCCGTGTATTTTTCTGTCTGCCCCTCAAGGGACGCCCTACCCTCCTTATATAGTCTCGGAGGGTGGGTTTACAAGTCGGAGACCTATTCTATTCTAAATCGGACTCCTCAATCTTACCAACTATAAACTATGGGCTGTTACCTTATCTCAATGGTAACGTAATACTCAAGTCATAGCCGGTTTACATAATCATAAAGCATAACCTATCCCCTATAGTAAGTCGGATAAGCTATCCGTGAGGGTATCCGGTACCCATAATCTCCACAGTAGCCCCTGAGACCTTCGCAGTCGATGAGATAAATTAGCCTCAAACTTGAATAACACGCAGCCGAGTGACTTCTTAGCCGAGTGCCTCTACTGCCGAGTGCCTCCATCACCTCTGCTTGAGTCTCCCGAGTGCTTCAGCATCCAAGAAAAGACTGTGAAGGGCTGAAATCAATTCAAAAAAGTTCAAACATAAAAATTTAGGTGCATCGACTGATGCACCTAATTAGGTGTAGCCCCCGACTATGTGTTTAGTTAAATAAACTAAGCATATAGTCAAGAACTATATTAATTATACTCTCCCGAGCTTATTATAAAAGGTCCTATAACACATAACCTTATAATCAAGGCATAGTGTATAATAAATCCAAGCACTTGGCAAGCTCATGCTTATCCAAGCCGTTATGCCCGAGTCATCCCGGAACATACAGCTCAATCAATTCTCATGAATATAAAATATGAATTAATAAACGTATCAGTCATCTGAAAAATACGACCGAAATATTTAATAGCTCTTGCCGTAATATTGATCTTGATAAAAAGAGCACACCAAGGTGGCAAATCAGCATTGATAAAAAATCAAATGCTTTGAAAAAACCAAACAGCTCCTGCAACCTATAAAAAGTCACCAGAACAGTTACAAAAAACCTTACTGTTTGTCACCTTCCAAGTTGCATCGTACCAACCTTCAACAAGTTGTGTAACTGCTATATGGAAGGATTTTAAAGTCATCGGGCAATGAGACATACGCATATTGCTAGAGCAAATTTGCTTAAGTCCTCATGGACTTATGTCAAGCCGTATTCATAAGATGGGCCGTAAGTTTCTCATGAGCTCGGCCCAAATATGAGAAAACCCAACAAAAACCCTAAAATCTTTCTCAAAGCGCCAGCGTCGTCGCTGCCGCTTCTTCTTCCCGAAATTTTTCCCCTTTTCACGCTCCTGTTCATCAACCGCTCCAAGGAATTTCGGAATCTTGCGCTTACGCAAAATCATCCATCCAAGAACTCACATTCCACCGCAATCCATCACCCGCATCCAGCCACCAGCATCCCCTCAAAAAATCCCCATCTCTTGCGTAAGACCCACCTCCACCTAACTCGCATCCATGGCGGAAGAGAGAGAAATCCCTTTCGACCAGTGGGCGACCTCAGACGTGAAGGAGTCGACCTTGCAGGAGATGGTGAAGAACAGAGTTCTCCCACCCAAGGAAATCATCGGCTGGCGTCCGGCGGCCGGCGAGGAGTTCCCTACTCCAAACACCGGTGAGATTGTGGTCTTCACCTCTTTCTTCTATTGCGGATTTGGTCTTTCCACTTCCGACTTCTTCCGTGGTATCCTCGAATACTACGGCCTCCAAATTTATCACTTGAATCCCAATTCTATCCTCCACATTGCAATATTTATCCACGTGTGCGAAGCATTTTTAGGCATCCTTCCCCATTTCAATCTATTTCGCCGTATGTTCTATGTCAATCCACACCCGACCAAGGATGACCCCTGCGTCGTCGACGGTGCTGGCTTTCAACTCCGCGGGACTCTCCGCAGAGACTACTTCTCTCTCCCCTTGAAATCCTCCAACAAGGGCTGGCACGCAAACTGGTTCTATATCTCGAACCCCCATCCCAGTTTGCCCGACTTCGTCGGCCTTCCATCGATCCAAAGAGCTAACTGGAGCGCAATACCAGAGAACCAAGATTGGGTAGAAGCAAACAACCTCCTGGCTAATATTCTTGAAATGAAGAAGAAAGGCCTCCAAGGAGAACAAATCACCCGGCACTTCATCAAGAACCGACTGGCTCCCATCAAGGAAAGATCTAAGCCAGCGTTCGAGTATGAGGGTGAAAGCGACCCCAATCGGGAGGACCGCGATGCTCTGAGTTACCAGGCCTTGTGCACTCGCATGTACAAGATTTTCTCCTCTGGAATCACAGTAGATCACAGCCACAAGATGTCGGTTCCTCCGTTCAACCTATTCCGACCTCCTCCCCCGGTAAGTCGATTCGGGCCTTCAAAATTCTTTCAATCTTGCACACATCCGTCAATATATCTCAAAAACTCTACTTGCAGGCAAACGCTCTTATTATCTCCAAGCCATACAAGGTGTATCATGACGATATACCAACTCGGCCTGCTGCCAAAAAACCAACCGGCGGCCCCAAAATCAAGGTTGAGCCTCAAGAAAAAAGGGCTGCCGCTGACGGAGATATTAGCAGGCGAGCGAGTAAAAGGAGACTGGTCGTTGACAACTCGGACGACGAAGAAGTCCAGATTTACAATCTAACATAAATCCTCCGAAACCAACAGCTAGGTCCACTCCTAAAATCAGGAGGTCCAATAGGTATCTCACATAACCAAAATCAGCCTTTGGTTAAAAATCTTTTTCACCTCCTACTCAATTGTCTTTATCTTCCTTTTTGCAGGAAACCTCAAGATATTGATCCCACCGGGCGGGCTGAAGCCATCAATCCATCTGCAGCGTTAGAAAAGCCAAGGCCTGCAGAACCAAAAGCTCAAAACCCTGTCCCAAGTGAAGACGCTCCTGGGGCAGAATCTTTAGGCAAAAATGCTCCTGAGGCCGAGCCCCCGACTGCCAGCCAAATCTTCCCAGCTGGAAACCAGTCGGTCGAAGAAGAACAGCCCCCGACTGCCAGTCAAGATGCTCCGACTGGAAACCAGTCGGACGAAAATCCACGGGGCCCGTGCAGTCAAGAAACACCATCCGAGGATCTGGCTCCCAAAACGGGTAAAACCTTGCAATAATCGCCAGATTCTTGTCTTCATCATATTTCTTCTCCTTTTATTATTCATCTTCTCTAGATCAATCAACCAAAGAGGAGGAAATCTCCCGACTGAAGTCTTCAAGTGACTCGGTCCCTCCTATCAAGATCGAGTGGCGCGATGCCGAAGGCGTGAAGCAAGGCATCGTGCTAAATAAGCAAAAGGAGAATGAGGAACGCGACATGCTCGTAGCCAGCCTCAACGAAGCGACCCGACTAATGAATGTAAGTGTATCTCCTCTTTGTCTTGTCATCATTGTTCGGTGTAATTGACTATCTTCATCCCCTTATGCAGATAATATATTTTCGTTCAATGGCCAAAACAGACAGCCTCGAAAAGCTGGTTCCTCATGTAAATTCTCTGGAAAACGTTCATCAAGACCTCAAGGCCGCCAGAGAAGAAGCCACAGCTCGAGAGGTCGTCTTGCGAGCAGAGATCACAAAGCTTTGAGATGAAAACCTGGAACTCCGTGGCTCAATCGGGGGTAAGTCAAATCACCGTTATACTTGCTCTATCTTCGCATATAATATATTTTGATCCTGATGCTCGCTCTGTCTTCATGTTGTAGCAAATTCATCCGAAATTGATTCTCTTAAAGCCCAGCTGAAGAAAACAAGTACCAGTAAAGCCAAGCTGGAGTCTGATAATGAGAAAATTCTGGAAGAATTTGAAAGTAAGCCTTTTGAGATGGCACTCTGCAACTTGCTCGGTCTTGAATACTTATGTAGTCATATCCCTCTTGTAGCTTATAAGGTCAAATCCCAAGCACAATTCGATGTCTTCACCGAGAGAGTCCGGAGGGCTAAAAGTGTAAGGGATGACATTGCCAATGCTGCCACGCCGATCTTGTCAGCACTATATAAGAACGGACTCGGGACAAGCTCATTGGATGCTATTGAAGTCTTTGACAAACTCAGGACGGCCCCAGCTAAATATATGGAAAATATCTCTGATGCGGCCGTTATGGGCGCAAGCTTTGCTCTTGCGCAAACGAAGTCACTCTATCCCCGGGTAGATGTAGACTCTGTCGGAGAAGGCTTCGCAGCTGGTACCTCAGATGAGGGAGCCCTAGAGCTCATAAGTGAAGCACAGGAGTCGGCGAAAAAGGTAGCCGTAGATGTAGCCGCAAACTTCTAGGAGTAGCTGACTTGTCTTGAAGTATATGACTTGCTGTAATGTTGACTTGTAAATATATAGCTAATTTAGTTAATGCCCTAATCCGAGCCTTCATATATAATTTCTTAAGAATTTTCGTCCGACTGTCACCAAGCCTAAGCTTGATTAAGCCATCAAAAAATTCTCAGTCCTTATCTATTGGACTCGAACCAAAACACTAAACAATGATAAAGTAAATATAAACAAGTTATCAAAGAAAATAATACTTTATTGATATATGTATAGGCCCCGACTGACAACCCAAGAGGTCATCCTGCTTGAAGTTGGCAGTCGAGAAGAACATAAAGACAAAAAATGCCTAAGTATAATATCGACGAAGATGCTCAATGTTCCAGGAGTTCTCCACCATGGTCCCATCTTCACGCTTTAGACGATATGCTCCCGGCCGAGTTACCTCAGCGATTATGTAGGGCCCTTCCCATAGTGGAGATAGCTTGTGGCGATCTTTGGTGGTTTGAATCTTACGTAAGACCATGTCTCCAACAATGAAGGCTCGTGACCGAACATTGCGGTTATGGTAGCGCCGAAGTCCTTGAAGATACCGTGCCGACTGAATCAATGCGGCTTCGCGGGCTTCCTCCAGTCGGGTGAGGTCATCAACTCTGTCATGGTCATAGCACTCATCATCGAAGCTACGAACACGAAGAGACTCGTACTCCATCTCACTCGGCAACATTGCTTCTGCTCCGTAAACCAAGAAGAAAGGGGATTGGCCGGTAGCCCGACTAGGCGTGGTCCGCAATGACCATAATACTGAAGGCAACTCTTGAACCCATCTTCCGGCGTACGGTCGTAGTCTATCGAACACTCGGGCTTTGATACCTTGAAGAACCATACCATTAGCTCGTTCAACTTGTCCGTTACTCTTGGGGTGTGCCACCGATGCATAGCAAATCTTAATACCGAAATCTTCGCAGAACTCCTTAAAAACGCCTCCAGTGAAATGAGTCCCATTGTCAGTTATAATTCTGTTCGGGACACCAAACCGATGCACGATGTTTAGAACAAAGTCTCGCGCCTTGTCCGCAGTTATCATAGCAACCGGCTTAGCCTCGATCCACTTGGAAAACTTATCAACCGCGACGAACAGATGTGTGAATCCACCTGGCGCTTTCTTGAACGGACCCACCATGTCCAAGCCCCACACAGCAAAAGGCCATGATAAGGGGATTGTTTGGAGATCTTGAGCTAGAACGTGGCTCTGCCGAGCGAAGAATTGACAACCTTTACACGTGCGAACTACCTTATCTGCATCGGTGACCGCCGTGAGCCAAAAGAATCCTTGTCTGTAAGCCTTACCCACCAGAGTGCGCGCCGCGGCATGACTGCCACAGATGCCTGAGTGAATATCGTGCAATAATTGTCGTCCTTCCTCTGGGGTGACGCATCTCATCAAAACTCCAGAGGGGCTTCTTTTGTATAGCTCTGAATCAACCATGACATAGCCTTGACTGCGACATCAAACTCGTTCCGCATCATCCCGGTCATCCGGCAGTTCTTGCTGAGTTAAAAACTTGATGAACGGTGTCCTTCAATCGGTGTCGAGCATGGCGACTTGGCTGGTAACTCCTTCATCGGAGGTTAGTGCTTTGGCAACAGTCGGCTCATAAAGGTGTTCCACGAAAACGTCAGTCGGGGCCGCTTCGCGCTTGGACCCAAGCTGTGCCAACTGATCCGCCGCTTCGTTATTATGTCTCAAGACATGGGATAACTTCAATCCGTCAAACTTGTCTTCAAGCTTGCAAACTTCTTGTCGGTAGGCTTCCATGGTCTCATTCAAACAGGACCAGTCCTTCATCACCTGGTTAACCACCAACTGGGAATCTCCTCGCACGATCATCCGTCGTATCCCGAGTGAAACAGCAAGTCGTAGGCCGTGAAGGAGGGCTTCATACTCGGCGACGTTGTGTGAGGCAGGAAAGTGGATGTGAAGGACATACCGTAGCCTCTCCCCAGTCGGGGAAATCAACACAACTCCCGCTCCCAAGCCGGTGACTCTTTTGGATCCATCGAAGTGCATGGTCCAGTACTACAAATCTTCTCTAGGTACATCTCCTTGTTGTTCGGTCCACTCAGCTACAAAATCCGCCAGGACTTGAGACTTTATAGACGTCCTCGCCTTGAAAGATATGTCCAGCGGCATCAACTCCAGTGCCCACTTCGCGATGCGTCCAGTAACCTCCTGGTTGTGGATGACATCGCCGAGTGGAAAAGACGTGACGACGGTGACCGGGTGGCTCTGAAAATAATGGGCTAGCTTCCTAGCAGTGATTAAGACTCCATATAACAATTTTTACACCTGTGGATAGCGGGTTTTGGCTCCTGCCAACACCTCGCTGACGAAGTAGATTGGCCGTTGAACCTTTTGGGTGCGGCCTTCTTCCTCGCGCTCGACGGCCAATACCGTGCTGACCACCTGGTGAGTTGCGGAGACGTAGAGCAATAGGGGTTCTTGAGGGTGCGGTGACGCCAACACGGGTGGTGTCGTGAGGAACTCCTTGATGTCTTCGAAAGCTTTCTGGGCCTCAGTGGTCCATTGGAAATTATCGGTCTTCTTTAGTAACCTGAAAAAAGGCATACCTCGTTCGCCGAGTCTGGAGACAAAACGGCTCAATGCTGCCATATAACCGGTGAGCTTCTGGACGTCTTTCTGGGTACTCGGGGGCTTCATGCTCCGGATAGCGTTGATCTTCTCTGGATTTGCCTCAATGCCACGATGTGATATCATGAAACCGAGCAGCTTCCCTAATGGCACACCAAAGGTACACTTCTCCGGGTTCAACTTCATTCTGAAGGCCCGAATGTTCGCAAAGGTTTCTTCGAAGTCGGCAATCAGGTCTTCCTTCTGCTTGGTCTTGATGACGACATCGTCGACATAGGCTTCCACATTTTTCCCGATCTGGGTCTGAAGGCACCTCTGGATCATGCGCTGATAGGTGGCCCCGGCGTTCTTCAGGCCAAAAGGCATCGTGATGTAGCAATAAGCTCCAAACGGGGTGATGAAAGGCGTCTTCAAACAGTCGGATTCCTTCAAACTGATCTGGTGATAACCCGAGTAACAATCCAAAAAGCTCAGAAGCTCACAGCCGGCTGTTGAGTCGACGACTTGGTCTATTCGAGGTAGTCCAAAAGGATCTTTGGGGCAAGCTTTGTTGAGATCGGTGTAGTCCACACACATGCGCCATTGCCCTGTCTTCTTCCGGACAAGAACTGGGTTAGCTAGCCAGTCGGGATGGTAAACCTCTTTGATGAACCCGGCAGCTAAGAGTTTGGCGAGTTCCTCCTTGATGGCATCCTTTCGGTCTTGAGCAAAACGGCGCAATCGTTGTTTTATAGGTTTAATGTCATCTTTGACGTTTAAAGAGTGCTCGATCACCTCCCTAGGAATACCCGGCATGTCAGACGGTTTCCAAGCAAAAATATCTTTATTATTCTGAAGAAAGGTGACGAGCGCGCTTTCCTATTTAGGATCTAGCTCTGCGCCTATTACAGCAGTTTTAGAAGAATCAGATGGATCAAGGGGGACTTTCTTAGTTTTGGCGTCGCCGTCTCCCGACTTGGTGATCTTCTTGGTGGGGACTTCACCTTCTCCAGATGTCGATGCAGCGAGTCGGACCTCTAATTGGCCGCGTAGTCTCTCGTGAGACTGGGCCATGTCGCAGCTTTCTTTGTCGCAAGTGAAGGCTTGTTTGACGTCGCTGCGCAGGGTGATGACTCCATTGGGCCCGGGCATTTTCATGATGAGGTAGGTATAATGTGGTACTGCCATGAACTTAGCGAGCGCCGGTCTTTCGATGATCGCGTGGTAGGCTGCTTCGAAGTCGGCGACCTCAAAAGTGATGTTCTCCATCCGGAAGTTCTCCCGAACCCCGAAGGTAACTGGAAGAGTAATGCGCCCGAGTGGCGTGGATGACAGCCCCGGGATGACTCCATGAAAGGGAGCTGAACTCGGCTTCAACTCGGATCTTGGAATCTGCATTTCGTCCAGCGTCTTGGCAAATAGGATGTTGAGAGCACTACCGCCATCGATGAGGACGCGCTTGAGTTTGATGTTGCGAACCACCGGGTCTAGTACTAGGGGATACCGCCCCGGGTGAACCACTCGGTCAGGGTGATCCGAGTGGTTAAACGTGATAGCCACCTCCGACCATCATAGATAATGCGGGACTTCAGGTTGCGCGGTGTTGACTTCGCGGTCAGTCAGCTTTTGCTTCCTCTTGGACTCGTACGCCTGCGGTCCCCCGAAGATGTGATTTAGCTCGCCTACGGGGTCTTGGAAGGGCTCTGTGTTGCTAACCGGGTCGCTCCTCTTGGTGCCCGATGGGCCGGCTTCGTCAGCCGGCTTTTGTTGTAGTTGTGCCGCGTATTGCTCAGCGAACTGTTTGTAGATGAAGCAATCCTTTGCCACATGCTTGTGGTTTGGATGGTGCGTGCACTGAGCGTTCATGATTTTGTCGTAGGCGGCGACTCGGGGACATTGTTGCTGGTAGTTTGATGTCGTGGCGACCAGATCCTCGGGCTTGCGCTTGCGATCCTTTTGGCCCCCGTTGTTGTTGCCGTTGTCCTTCTTAGGACGCCAACTGCTTCCGGATGGCTTGTCGTCCCTCTTGTCATGTCGGTCTTGTCGCGAGGCCTTGATTGCGTCGTCAGATTTGGCGTAGGAGTTTGCCGTCTCGAACATTTGCTTGACCGTCTTCGGTGGCTTGCGCCCAAACTTGCCGATAAGCAGTTCGTCACGAACGCCTTTCTGGAATGCAGCAATAATGACGTCATCGGTGATGTTGGGAATCTTGTTCCGTTTCTCCGAAAAGCGTCGAATGTAGTCCTTCAACGATTCGTCTGGCTTCTGAATGACGTTGTAAAGGTCAAAATGGGTCCCAGGTCTTTCGAAAGTACCCTGGAAGTTGGCGATGAAGTGGTCCCGAAGCTCACTCCACGAGTCGATCGAGCCTCTTGGCAAACTCGTGAGCTAATTCCTGGCTGAGTCGGCGAGAGCGACGGGCAGGTAGTTGGCCATAGCCTTGCTGTCTCCTCCTGCTGCGCGGATGGCGAGGGTGTACACAGTTAGCCAGGACTCGGGGTCGGTCTTACCGTCATACTTATCAATCCCGATAGGTTTAAAACCACTCGGCCAGTCCACTCGACGCAGGTTCCTGGTGAAAGCGGGCACTCCATCATCGTAGTCGTCGGGTGATTTCCTTCTGTCTTCAGAAGAGCACCGTTCATGTTTCCGGTAGCGTCGGTCGAGTACCTCCCGCAGATCACTCGGCGGGGGCCTTCGCGGGCTGCTTTGGTGGTTGGAGTTGTAGCGACGATTCCGGTCGTGGACGGGTTGTCGGCTGTGTTCTCTCTCGTGAGAGTCAGCCGTATGAACTCGTGGCCTCCATACCGCCTCATGGCGAGGGTCTTTAGATCTGACTGGTGTCTTGCTTTGCTCAGGTCTCTTGTAGTCCTTGGACCGCAGCGGCGGCAGTCGGCTTCTGTCCGGTGTTTCAGCAACGGACTCGGTCGGCCTTCGCGCGGAGCTGGAAGGATGGCCGTTGGCCGTAGCTGCAACAATGGTCTTGATCTTGTCCAGGAGCGGCGTCACCGCAGCCGGCGCCGCTTCTATGATGGTGTCGATGAGGGTGAGGGCAGCAACGGCGTTTTGTTAAGGCGTCTGGAAGATATTGGCATTGTCGACTCGCGTCTGCATTATGGCCTCGCGGGCTGAGCGCCCAGTCGCCCTCAGGTCTCGTTTCTTTTTGTCGGCTTCTTGCTTCTTCCTGAGCTCCTCCTCCTCCTTGCGCTTACTCTCCTCCTCGGCACGCTTGCGCTCTTGCTCCAGCTTGGCTCGTTCCTCCTCCACGCGCTTGCGCTCTTGCTCAAGCTTAGCCCGTTCATCCTCCGCGATCCTCCGGGCCACGGCCGAGTCGGTCTCAGCTACTTCGGCCATGAGAACGTTGAGAAGGTCCGGATCGTAGTAGTCTTTATCTGCGTCGTAGCTGTTGATTTCATCCGTGGAGATGTCGTAGAGGTCGTCGAAGTCGGCGGAGCTCATATGTTCGTCGATATCCGTGGATGAGTACGATCCGAGTCGTTCGAGTATGACCGTGACCTCTCGTGAGGCCGAGGGACAGCATGAAGGCGATGATGACTTAGAAGATTCAGAAGGTTCTCCCGAGTGGATCAGATCCAACTCAGAAGACAAGAGATTATGATAGATTTTAGCGTCGTCCGGTAATCCGAGCGGCGCCAAGGAACTTTCCCTCCTCGACTGGTTCGAACCCGAGTCGAGAAGAGAGAGCTTACCGAATTTGTCGGTGACGAAGTCGAGTCCGCCGAAGCGAAGCGCCTGCCCAGGGGCGAAGACGAAGTCGGCGAAGCTTGATGGAGATCCCATTGCGCTCGTTGGCGAGATATCGAAGAAGAACTTGACGCGGAGCCCCTACCTGGTGCGCCAACTGTCGAAACTTGGTTTCGGCAATATCAATCTGGGGGTAGCAGTCAAGTGCCAAATACAATGGGTTAGTCGGAACAAGGGTTTAGACAGGTTCAGGCCCTCTCTAACGAGAGGTAATACCCTACTCCTGTTTCGGGGATTTGATCCGCCGAGTGTTTATTGATCTCTTGATCTCTTTTAATAGGAGCTCTCGTAAGTCTTCTACTTGTCCGTGTATTTTTCTGTCTGCCCCTCAAGGGACGCCCTACCCTCCTTATATAGTCTCGGAGGGTGGGTTTACAAGTCGGAGACCTATTCTATTCTAAATCGGACTCCTCAATCTTACCAACTATAAACTATGGGCTGTTACCTTATCTCAATGGTAACGTAATACTCAAGTCATAGCCGGTTTACATAATCATAAAGCATAACCTATCCCTATAGTAAGTCGGATAAGCTATCTGTGAGGGTATCCGGTACCAATAATCTCCACAGTAAGTATTGCTCGGTGAAGTTAACTTGTCACAGAAAGTCTGGCACTAGTAGGCTTAGAGCATATATTGTTGAGTCATGTCCATCAATTGGTGAAGAGGATAGGAAGAGGCTTTTGTCCATATTGAAAGCTATATTGTTTTCTGCTTCACATAATTAATACTTTTCACAATATCAGTGTCCTGCAATATCTTTTGTTGTTTGACATAATTAAGTTAAATTAGCTAGTCTAACTTAGTAGTAACATGATCATGTCTTAATCTAAATCAACCATTACAAGTTGATTTCAGAAGCGAGATCGGCAAGCAGCGGCACAGCTGCTCAGAAGCCGGCGGCAGCTGTGCCTATGATGAGTGTGGTCTCAGTCCCGGACTCCATGGGTTTCAAGTGGATTCAACCCAGTTAGCTACAATGGTTTGGGTTGGATCGGTTTTAAATCTCTTATGGGTAGGATTGGTTTGGATGTTAGAGGTGGGAAATTAATGAAGCAAGCTGGTTTGGTGTTGTGGTCTAAGATGAGATGGATTGGGGTGGTTGTGGGTTGGATTTTAGCCCACTAGCAGGCTTGCTTGTGCAAGTGGTCCTAGTCTACATTAAGTCATAAGGTTGTGTTCTTAAATACAAGTTGTCAATTTTATCTCTTTTTTTTCACGTATACTTTTCAAATTGTTAAACAATGTGTTTTTTTAAAAAAATTCTATAAAAAAGTTACTTTAAAAATCATATTAATATATTTTTTAAGTTTATTTTAGCTAATGCTTAATTAATCATGTGTTAATAAATTATTCCGTTTTACGTGTGGGGAGTTGCCAACTTCATCTTCCGAACGCAGTCTAAGATGTGTACCTTTTGATTATTACCAAGTTAAATGAAATATTATTTCGACAGATATTGGGGTCTTTAATTTGGGGCTTAAGTGAATGGTTCAATTAGGAGTGGCTATATTTATGCCGTTGCATTTTTCATTGACAAAGAGTTGAATTTTTCAAACAACTATGTATTTTGCGCCGTAAGCTTTATATTTATACTGGAAATTCTATATATTTACAATGTAGGTTTTACATTTTTACAATGTTACTTTGAAACTTACGTTGTAAATTTTCTAGTACAACTCTCCCAAACTGCTCCTCGGAAACGGCAACGGTCTGTACTGATGCTCAGCTTGGTGCTGAATCTGAAGGCCGGTTCCCATCTCCCATCTTCACCAAACGACATGTGTCATGGTGTGGATAGTGGACCTGAGGCGAATCGCGCTTATGAGATCGATCGGTGCCGATGAGAGTGCAAGAGCACCATGCCCCCATGCATATGGGTTGGCATGTAGCAGACTAGCAGTGGACATGACGAAGAACAAAGAATCTGATCATCGGCGTTCACAGGTTGAACAGGTGGTCAAACATGCGGGTGGCATAGAAGTGGAGGGTGGTTCTTTGGCTTGCACGAAATTGATCCATGACGAAGCGAAGATGGAGCTACAGAAGTCCAGAGCCCTAAAGATTGTTTCCAACATCTGAATAATGGCGTGGACTTTTTCTGATGAACAGTCATCACATTATGGTTTGATTGATGCCAAGTTTAACTATGTAAATATTTTTAGCAAGATTTTTGTCAAAACTATTGGATAAGTCAGAACTACTTAGAAATTTGTACACCAAATCAAAAATTCAAAACATATTGAAGTAAAAAATGGACTATTCAGTTGCTGTACTAACTTCCTTCCAAGTTTTCCAGAGACCTTGTGTAACACCAATGTTGATTTGCACCATCCAAAAACATTTGTTTTTCGGACTATATATGAACATATTCCAATTCTTGATGTATGTAAACACCAAAAAAGAAAGGATTAACCTGTGAAACGCATAACATCTTCCACTGTCATACACTCTTACTACTGAATTATAACACGGCTGTCTATGTATTATGTACTCTGTATTTCACAAAATTGCCAGGAAAATCTAGGTGGGGGTACAGATTTCCCCTCGCCGACAGAACTTCTACAACTCTTCTGTTAACTTTGAACAGTGTCAGACTGAAAAAATTACCTGATCAATCATATATCTTCATTTGTAACCTAAGAGGCTAAGATGTGACATAGCTAATCCGCTGGCGATGGTGGCGCAACGGCGACATCAGCTGAATCCGGCGGCCGTCCTTTTCCCCAAAATTGCCGGACTATGATCTCGCAATGTCTTTGCATCTGACTAGGACTTTACTAATGCATCTCCCCCAAATACTCGCAATCCATGGACAGACTTACTCGCAAGTCGCAATGACGGAGCTGATGCAGGCGAGATCAGCTCCCCCGATTCTTGGACTGCTTGTCGCTGGGATCGGCGCCACCCGTGCCACGGCCACCTGGGTAATGCATCTGATTGAGGCGGTTGGCGTCGCGATCTGATTTCCAATCCCATCGGCCGAGCTCTGCGCCGCCGAGTAGTCGCCGACGTTGCTGAAGCTCCCCAAATTCTGGGACTGCGTGTTGCTAGGCTCGGCGCCACCCGTGCCACCAAATGGGTATTGCATTTGCATCTGATAGAGGAGGTGCTTGGCGTTGTCGATCTGGTTTCCGATCCCATAGCCCGAGCTCTGCGCCGAGTAGTCGCTGACGCCCGTGGTGAGAAAGTTGTTCGGTGCGTTGATGAAGTCGGCGCCGGCGGGTGCTGAAGGCGAGGGGCTGAGCCGGCGCGGCGAGAAAGCTGCCGTGGCCGGTGTCTAGGGTGGGGGGATACCTTGCTGGCACGGTGGTGGCGGCAGCAGCAGCGGCGGCGGCGGCGTTGCACGGGAACGGCATGTCGATGCACCCCGCGGCGAGATCGGGCAAGCCATTGCCCGGGTCTTGCAACGGGTAGCCGTCCATGGGCGCGTAGTGGTCGGCGTTGTATTGGAAGCTGTGCTCGGGCTGCACCGCCTGCGGCTGGAAGGGGAAGGTGCCATCCCATTCCCACGGGTGGGGGACGTACTGCTCGGCGAAGCTGATGCCATCTGCGGCCGGCGTCGTCTGCATCTGGTTGTTGCCATCGCCACCGCCGCCGCTGCTGCTGCCGATGTAATGGCCGACAGGCACGGACTCGATGGCGTCGGAAGCGCTCGGCGGGACGTGCTGCTGCAGATCGAGTCCGCCGACATCGTTCACGCCGTTGTCGTGGTCCAGCTGACCCATCGCCTCCAGTCTCGCCCTCGTGGCCTCGATCTTGTCGGCGATGGACTTGCGCAGCGCCCGCGTCTCCTCCTCCGTGATGCCGTTGAGCGCGGCGTCCCACGGCTTGAGCGCGCCGTCCTTCCTCACCCTGGCGAGCTTGGCCCTCTCCTTGCGGAGCTCCTCCTCGAGGTACTCCTGGTGCGTGTGCGAGCGCTCCGCGCGGACCTCCGGCGGGAGGGCGCGGTACTTGTCGAGGACACCCTCCTCCGACTCCCACACCTCCGTCGACACCGCGCCGCCTACTCCGCCGCCGACGACCGCTACTTTGGCGTCGCAGAGCGTGGAGATCTCGCCCGCCATCTTCATCAGGCTCTTCTTCCTCATCGCGAATGTCGCAGCGCGCTTCTGCGGGCTCTGGATGAGCCTCATCGGGATCTTCCCGCCCGGCATGGCGAGTGCTCTTGCTCCTCCTCCGATCGAACGAACAGCTAGCTAACTTGTTTCGCAAGCTTTCAACAACGGCACGGCGACCGGCGGGCGGTGGCGAGGAGGATATATATAGGGAGAGAGAGGAGACGCGCCTTGCTCGTAGTAGGGGCTAGCTGGCTTAATTAGGTGCGTTAATTAGTTGGCTTAATTAGTCGAAGCAAATGACGATGCAGCTGAGTGGAAGACTCCACTTTAATTCGCATTTTCGCGTGTACAAAACGAGGTTTTGAAGGGATTATGGTAGTATGGAGATCATCATTATACATGGAAGCTTAGGACTCTGACTTTTCTTCTACCTGCCTGCCATTTTTTATTCTGCTGTAGTTTTTTTCTTTATTGGGCACCGCCTGGGCGTCGTTGAGCCGGCCGTGTGTTGCCGCTGCTAGCCGCACCGACCAGTCGACCACACCCGCATTATGCCTACGCGCTTGCATCAGCCAACGCACGCGCACTGACGCCGTGCACGCACAGCGGCGCGGCGTACTGCTGCTGGGCTGCAAGCCTGCACTACCGCGCCAATCGACCACCGTCCTCCCCCGGTTTCTTGCACGCCCAGCCACTCCGAGGACGCCCAATCGTGGTGTGGATTTCGCCGCGATGCACTCTGTTTATGGTTTTGGTATATGAGTGACCTCTGTTTATTCCAATTTCTGTACTAACGTCCTTCCACTCTTCAGAGGTTTGTGTAACACCTTAGTTGATTTGGACCATCTAAATACATTCATTTTTCAGGCTTTGAACTAGGATCATGAAATGAAAAAAAAAAAGATTAACCGGATGGCATGTAACAAAAGGATTAAATAACCTGTGCGCGCATAACAACTTCCATTGATATATTGACATACACTCTTTTTTTCACTCATATAGTGGCAAAGCTTTTGCCTATCCTTAAAAAAACACTCTTTTTTAATTACTGAACAATAATAATTTTTTCGATGAAATAAGGCAAAAGCTCTACCAATCATTTATGGGAGAGAAACAGTAATGTTCACCTCAGAGAGGTGTCACAGCGGCGGGGTGAATAATAATATGGTTATTATTACCGAAGAATAATATGGTTATCTACTTTTACAAACTTGCCCGATCTTCTCCTTACTGATTTACTGACAGAACTGCTACAGGGCTACAGCTTGTCTGTTTGACTTCTGGAAGATGAACAGTGCCATGATAAAAAATTACCTGATCATCTTCATTTATAACCTAAGATATGTGACATGTCTAGCTAATAACTAGCCCGTCTCCCTCGCTGGTTGGCCGGAGAAATTTCGCTGGGCTCGCCGCCGCCGGTGCCACCAATTGGGTAATTCATCTGACCATCAAGATGGATGGCATTGTACTGCGCCGAGTAGTCGCTGACGTTGTTGAAGTTCCGCCTCCCCCAATTCTGGGACTGCGTGTCGCTGGGCTCGGCGCAAAACGTGTCATTGAATCCGTCGGCCGAGCTCTGCGCCGAGTAGTCGCCGACGTTGGTGAAGCCGCCACCGAGGCCCATGGTGAGGAAGTCGTTCGGCGCGTTGATGAAGTCGGCGCCGGTGCTGAAGGCGAGGGGTTGAGCCGGCGCGGCGAGAAAGCTTCCGTGGACGGTGTCTAGGGTGGGGGGATACATGGCTGGCACGGCGGCGGAGGCGGCAGCGGAGTTGCACGAGCACGACTCGTCGGTGCACCCTGTGGCGAGATCGGGCCAGCCATTGCATGCCCGGGCTTGCCACTGGTAGCCGTCCATGAGCACGCAGTGGTCACCGGTGCTCATCACGTGCGGCTGGAAGGTGTCATCCCATGGAACGGCGCCGTACAGGTCGGCGCAGTTGATGCCATCTGCGGCCGGCATCGTCTGCATCTGGTTGCCGCCGACGCTGCAGCTGCGGATGTATCGGACGTCATGGTCGACAGGCACGACGACAGCGTGGGAAGCGCCCGGCGGGATATGCTGCTGCTGCTGCAGAGCGAATCCGCCATCGTTGTCCACGCCGTTGTCGTTGTCCCGTAGACCCAGCGCCTCCCGCCTCGCGCTCGCGGCCGCCCTCGGCGCGTCGATGGACTCGAGCAGCGCCCGCGCCTCGTCCGCCGTGATGCCGTCGAGCGCGGCGTCCCACGACGTGAACGCGCCGTCCTGCCTCACCCTGGCGAACTTGGTCCTCTCCTTGCCGAGCTCCTCCTCGAGGTAAATCCGGTGCGTGTGCTGCGCGCGAACCTCCGGAGGGATGGCGCGGTACTCGGCGAGGACGCCCTCCTCCGACTCCCACACCTCCTTCGACACCGCGCCACCACCGGGGCCGCCGGGGCCTGCGCAGACGAGCGCGACACGGACGCCGCAGAGCGTGGAGAGCTCCTCCATCTTCTTCCTCAGGCTCTCCTTCCTCTTCGCGAACGTCGCGGCGCGCTTCTGCCGGTGCGCGATGAGGCTTATCGGGATCGATCTTCCGGCGCGCCATGGCGGTTGCTTTCCTCCTCCTCCTTCGATCGAATCGAACAAACTAACTTGTTTTGCGAGCTTCCAACTCCGGCGCGGCGACCGGCGGGCGGTGGCGAGAAGTATATATAGAGAGGAGACGCCCCGTGCCTAGCTGATCGTAGGGGCTAGCTAGCTTAATTAGGCGCTAATAATGACGTATTAGTCGAAGCAAAAGATGGTGCAGCTGAGTGCAAGGCTCAACTTTAATCTCATTTTGGCGTGTAGAAAACGAGATTTTGAGGGGATTATGGCCAGTATGGAATGTGTAGATCGTAGATAAATACGTATAGGTGACTTTTCTTCGATCTGCCTGCCATTTTTTCCAGCGTTGACTGGGTAATACACAAGGGAAAGTCTGTTTCTTGCTGAACTGCTTATAATACCCTTTGGGCTTTGGCCAGGTGACGCTCACATCCAGCCGTTGCTTCTAAATGAACGGCTGTGATAAAAGCAAGAAACGCTTCAGTTGTGCTCGTCTTCAGCACTAGTCCTCACTCCTCACCGATTCGATCAGCCGGCGACAAGGAAAAACGCATCAGCATTGTCATATGTGGAGGAGGAAGAAAATATGAGAGAGAGCAGAGCGAGCGCTTCTGCAAGCGTCGGGTGATAGCATGGTAATTTAGGCGGTATGAAATATTTTATAAACTTTGTGTCTGTCTCTGGTTCAGTCTATTTGATCGTAACGTGTGGCTTTTTGCGTAGCTCAGTTTCACGCTCAAAGCAGGATGGACCACATAAATGGAGCTCAGTTTTGATCACCTGTGCATGTAACAATTAAATCCATTCATGCTTCTTTAAAGCCAGTTTAGAGCCAATTCTTTGTATAAACAATCTACAATATCAACTTTAGATAACGTGGACATATGCTACCGCCGACTATTAGTTTGACTATTAGCCTTGCTCTTATGATATAGGTTTAACCATGAAAATATCTCTAGTAGCTTTGTTTGTGTCAATACATATGATGAGCATGGAGCATAGGTGATATGTAGAATATACCATGTTAATTGAGCAGCCTATATAACTCCAGTCTATGCTAGGAGCCTAGGACAATCTTTCATGCCGTGCCTTGGAATTTATGCACATCTTAATTAATTCTTAACTTTTAGGCCGCCTGATCAAGACAATGTATCAGATTGAAACTATACGCCTATTTTTGGAGGATGATAGCTACCACAAAACATATTGACGTAAGAGTGAACCATTCCAATTTCCGTACTAACTCCCTTCCACTTTTTACCTTTTTAGAGGTTTGCTTAACACCTTAGTTGATTTGCACCATCTAAATGCATTGGTTTTTCACTCTTTAAACTTATGCCAATTCTTAATGTAATCATGTCAATACCAAAAAGGATAAAGAAGGGATTAACAACTTCCAATGACATAGTGACATACACTCCCTTTTATTAAGAATAATAATATGATTATCGAAATATGTACGCTTTATTTTACAAAATTGCCCGATATTCTCCTGAACAGAACTGTCAACTGCTACAGCTCGTCTGATTAATTTCTGGAAGATGAACAGTGCAAGCAGAAAAATTAGCTGATGATCATCTTCTCCGAGCTGAGCTGCTGCTGATGCACACAACTCTCCTATCAATCATATCTTCACTTATAACCTAATATGTTTGAGACATAGCTAAATAACTAGCCCGTCTCCCTTGCTGGTTGGCCAGGAAAATTGCTCGGGAACCAGGCGGCGGTGGCGGCGCAACGGCGATGAATCCGGCGGCCGTCCTTTTCCCACAAAGTTGCCGGACTCGCAATGCCTCGCACCGGACTCTTGGACTCCCTAGACTTAAGGATGCATCCATGGAGGATGCCGAAGCTGGTGGCGAGATGAGATCAGCCACCCCAATTCTGGGACTGCGTGTCGCTGGGCTCGGCGCCGCCCGCGCCACCGAGGTAACGCATCTGATCGAGATGGATGGCGCCGCCGAGCAGCTGGCACTCATCGGCCGAGCTCTGCGCCAAGTACTCGCTGACGTTGATGAACCTCCCCCAACTCTGGGACTGCGTGTCCCCGGGCTCGCCGCCGCCCGTGCCACCGAATGGGTAATGTGTCTGATCGAGCTGGTTGGCTTCGCCGAGGTGGAACTCGTCGGCCGAGCTCTGTGCCGAGTAGTCGCCGACGTTGATGAAGCTGCAACCGGTGCCCATGGTGAGGAAGTCGTTCGGCGCGTTGATGAAGTCGGCGCTGGTGCTGAAGGCGAGGGGTTGAGCCGGCGCGGCGAGGAAGCTCCCGTGGACGGTGTCAAGTGTGTGGGGATACATGGCTGGCACCGCGGTGGCGGTGGCGGCGTTGCACGAGCACGACTCGTCGGTGCACCACATTGCCTGATCGGGCCAGCCATGCTGGACGTTGGCATCGCCCGGGGCTTCACACATGTAGCTGTCCATGTCCACGCAGTGGTCGCCGGTGCATTGGAAGCCGCACGCGGGCAGCATCACGTAGGCGTTGTGCGCCACGAAGGTGTCGTCCCACGGGAGGATGTTGTACTGGTCGGCGTTGTGGACGCCATCTTCGTCGATGTACTGGACGCCGTCGGAAGCGCCCGGCGGGATGTGCTGCAGATCGAGTCCGCCGCCGTCCAGTAGACCCAGCGCCTCCCGCCTCGCGGTGGCGGCCGCAATCGTCGCGTCGATGGAGTTGAGCAGCGCCCGCGCCTCCTCCTCCGTGATGCCGTTGAGCGCGTCGTCCCACGCCTTGAACACGCCTTCCTGCCGGACCTTGGCCAGCTTGGCCCTCTCCGTGCGGAGCACCCGCTCGAGGTACCCCCGGTGCGTGTGCGTCGCGCGGACCTCCGGCGGGAGGGCGCGGTACATGTCGAGGACGCCCTCCTTCGACTCCCACACCTCCACCGCGCCGCCGACGGCGCAGACGAGCGCGACGGGGATGTCGCAGAGCACAGAGAGCTCCTTCGCCTTGTTTTTCACGGTCTCCTTCCTCCCCGCGAACGGATCGTCGCTCTTCTTCGGGATCTTCTTGCTCGCCATGGCGGTTGCTCCTGCTCCTCCGATCGAACGAACACAAGTTGTTTCGCGAGCTTCCAACTCCGGCGCGGCGACCGGCGGGCGGTGGCGTGGAGTATATATAGGGAGGGGGAGACGCGGACTCCGCGTCAAACTCTCGCTGTGACGCCGTGCCGCTAGACAGGCGCGCTAGCATTAATTAGGTGTGTTAAAACGACATCTTGAGGGGATTACGGCTATTATGGAATGTATAGATAGATGATGCAGAAATTACGTATAGGTAAACAGGTCGGAGTCCTACACTCAATTTTCACGGTATAGATCTATCCAATCGAATCCGATCTGTTTAGGATATTTGGTATTCTCTTTTCCTACTTACCAATTTTCACCGTTTTAGAGGGGATTGGAACTACGCACCATCGATCTGTTTGGGATATATGGATTTCTCTTTTTCTACTTACCAATTTTCACCGTTTTACTGGGGATTGGAACTACGCACCGTTTGTCCTGCGGATTTGGATAGGAAGGACACAATCTCGTTAAAAGAGGGTCAGCCCAGTTCAAAAAGGCCCAGCACGCATATATGTTGGGCCTCTAGCTCTCTTCAGCCTGCAGAACTGCAGCTGGATGCCGTCTCGTCGATTTTTTTTACATTTTTTATTAAAATATTTACAAAATTATTTTTTTTCAAAAATTTGTAAATCTAGACGCCTCACACTCTTGGAGGGGCGTTTTTTTAAAAAACGCCCTTCCAAAGGGTGTTAAGGGGCCTAAATGTAAATTTCTAGTATAGCTTTTTAACTTTTATGATTTTGTAATTTAAAAATATATCATATAAAGTCGCATGAAATCAAACTTTATATTAAAATTATAGAGCTCGAAGAGATCTATAATTTTGTAGTTAACAACTTTTTTTAAGATTGTTTAGATGTCCAAATATTCGTTAGAAAATATAAAACCTATTTTAACAAAATCTCAGGTCTGCATTTCAAATAACATCAGATGGAGACTAACTTTATATAAAAGTTGTATATCTTGATAAGATTTACAACTTCATAGTTTATTAATTTTTCATATAAAATTATTTGGAGTGTCGAATAAGCATTATAATTTTTTGAGCAATTAAAACTAATGAAAAAGGTTTAAATATAAATAAAAAAATTTACATTTAGATCCCTTAACGTTTTTTGGAAGGGCGACTTTTAGAGAAAGCCCTCCTGTAAATTTGTAAATTTTTGAAATAAAAAATTATTTTTAAAATATTATGATAAAAAATTCCCGTCTCGTTTTTTATCGATGCCACCCGCCTGTTATCTTAGAGTAGTACATTATTTTTAAAAACCGTACATTATTATCCATACATTATTTCTTTCTAATAAACCATATGGCCTATAATTTTAGAACAACCCATATGAAAACCCTGCGAAGTTTCATATTAATATAGCAGAAAAATACTACAAGGTTACAACTCTAAAAAGCTATAACCAGCAAAAACACAAGCACCAAATCGACTGCTGTGATGTGTAGCCGAACGCCGCTAGTCCTACGAGGGGGTTGCAAACGGCTCGCGAACGTGAGCTCCACCCAAAAGATCGCGATAGGTGCCTAAAATAATCCTAATTTCTCCTTATTAACTATAATTATTATCGTTTATCTCTTTTTTATATAGTCATATCATCTTATTTAATTTGTTCGTTGATTAATTAATCTATGATTCAAATTGTCTTTTCTTTCTCTTAATTTTTTTCTCGCAAAGAGACATCTTAATTAGGTCCCTCAATTATTTCTGACATCTTTATGATTATTAATCTATAATTCTTCATTCTTCTTCTCATAAACTATATCATTTCAGTTGTTGTAGCTTTTTTTTAATGATTAACCAAAGTGCATATACAAAGCAAGTCATGTCGTTTAGCTATAAAACGATTCATCTCCCACCTATTTTCTAAAATTGTCATACTATTTTTGTAATGATTATCGAAAGTGCATTATTAGGACGAGCACTACATGGGACAGATGATGTGGAATAGGATGCTACACCCCAGATGTCAGGGGGACATGGAGTCGCTTCTTTTGTTAATGGCCAAGAATTACAGAAGTTGCACTGTAGTTTTTTTAAACAGCCGGGTGCGGACTAGGCAAAGACGCTATACTTGCTATGTCCACGGGTGCTGCCCTGGCCAAAAGTTCTGTACAGGCAAAAGAACACCATTTGCTGCATTCAGCTTTCAGCGATTCAGACCCATGAGGGTACTTTATTATCAGACTGAAATTCAATGTCGTAACATGTATCAAGGTTAACATCTTTCTCTCCACCTGACAGTAAACCCCTAATTTTTTTACTAGACTGAATCCATGTAACCACGAGCAAAGAGTTAAAACATCCGCACCAGGCAATAGAATACATGTATGCTTAAGGGAAAACCCACAAAATTAGTTCTACCGCCAACGGCCTCTCATGAACACATTCCTAATCGTTCTGTCATTTCTCCTTATACCTATATCCCAAAGATAAGAATGGAGTTTGATATCGCCTTAGGAAGAGAAGGTTGAAAGGACGTTCTTCTTGATGATGAATTCATCGGCCTTTGACGGGCTGATGGACTGCAGCAAGCAAAAAAAAAGTATTACATAAGTACAAGTCGTTCATTATGTAAGATGACAAGTGTTAGTAAAGTTTGGATTGGCCATCGCAGTTTCCCACCTTCTCCAACATGCGTTGAAGCCTCTCTGTTTCCTTCTTGGTATAGTCGTGACCTTTGTCCAGGATTTTCTTTGCAATGGCAACGTAGACCTTTCCATGCCTGATATAAAAATATGTAAATGTGAAGGTTCAACTTGCATGTACAGATAACGTCATTGCAAAAATAACAAATGCAACTTAGACTAGAGTTTACTTTGCAGCAGAACCACTGAGCTTCAAAATCTCCTCTTCCATATTGGAGAGGATTTCCTTCCGCTTGTCATTGGCAGCACCAAGGAACTCCTTTGCCAGGGCATCCAAACTTGCTATGCGCCCAGCCTACCACAACAATAAACAGTGTATAGTCAGAACACGTAGTCTTTTGCATGAGATCACCCATGCAAAGAAGTTTTATGTGCATTCAACCAACCTCTGAAGTAAGTTGGCCCTTAGTATCACGGCTGGTAGCACACTTCTCATTAATGAACTTGACAAAGTCATCCAACTCCCTGCCACCATCGTAATCTTCACCAGCTTTGTTTCCCTTTGGGAAGAACTTCAATGTCGGATAGCCAGAAACTCCATATCTAAAAGTCATAGAGCAAGTTAAAACTATGTAGTGCATCATGAAATCAAAATATAGAACAAGACATGAGTTTAAAGTGCTGGAAGCATGCCCATAACACGAGTTGCTTTGTATCCATGGGAAAACTGTTGCATCTCATGGCACAAGATTAACAGCAATAGGAAAAATAGAATGCAGATGATAACATTACGCATAAGTCAGAACATACTTTTCGGCCAAGTCTTTGTGTTTGTCAGCATCAAGGTTAGCAATTACAACTCCTTCGTCCAACTTATAAACAGAAGCCAGCTTCTCATATATCTAAAATAATAACAAGAATATAGTTGGCACGCCGAGAACAACTGAGACTTTCAGAAGTAAACAAAATATGTAGAACAAACTTTGGGTAGAGTTATCCACTAACCGGAGCAAGATGCTTGCAGTGGCCACACCTATGGATCAAAATTACCATCCAGTCAAAATTCATTCATGAAAGATCATGCAAACATGGTGTCAAGATTATGGAGGAAAAATGTAAGCCGACTTTACAAAAGCATACCATGGCGCATAGAACTCCACAAGAACATCTTTGTTTTCATCAAGAACAATTGAGTCAAAGTTGTCTGGGCCAAGCACTACAACACTTGAAGGAATGGTTGCCAGCTTTACATTAGTGCCTGAAAGTAGGAACATTCATGAACATCTATACGCTGTTGTAACCGAGTGAAGAGAGAAATATAAAAATGAATTAACTCAAGAAGCTGTCTGTGGAAACTTAGACTAACAACACTAAACAGAATTTGCAAGGTAATAAGAGATATCCAGAACTCCCAGCCCATGGCACCATACCAGCTACTAACCGTTTAACTCTAGTAATATAAGTTTGAAATGTTACCTCCTTCAGTGTTAACAAATTCAGCAAGGGCCTCTGCACTGCGTTGTCCTTCGTACCTACATGATCGTAGTGATATAAATCATGAAAATTTTCTCTGGTGTAGATGTTCAAAAGTACTTGAACAAAAGTTATGCAGCCCCACTTTTTGGGCTCCAGGGATCCTTTGGGGAACCATTGAATTGTTGGGTACCCAGAAACTCCATACTTGCTGCACACACTCTTGTGCTCATCGCAATCAACCTAAAGCAAGAAATAGAGTTGAAGTGAGAATCCTTAATTTTATCAAACCAAATCAAAATGAGGATGGCAACACATTTCATGAACACGCATGTTCTAACCATTTTCTCACCCCCTCTCACTCTCAGTAGCAGCATGGAGATGAGAAAATATTTTCAAGCAATGCCCAAATAATTAGCAGGTATTAAACTTGAGAATATACCTTTGCAATCAAGACAGATTTGGCTTTCTTGAAACTTGCACCAAGCTTTTCATACTCAGGGGCAAGCTTCTTGCAGTGACCACACCTAACCAGATAGATAGGCCCATGAGTAAAACTAGATACCTTTGAAATGCTGAACTGATGCACAAATATTTAAGCATGGTTTTTCTAGTAATAAATCTGAGAAGGCACAACAACAGGAGCAAATATGGCCTCGTGAGCACTGTGATAAGAAAACTGTAGAAGCTTCTCTATCAATATCTCCAGACCAGTTATATTCATATAATCACATTCAACAGCTCACAAGACTCCCTCAAGACAGTGAACTAAAAGTTGCTGCATTTACAGGATTCAGCAAGAATTAATCGACACAAGTTAATAGATATTTACAGCAGTGTTTTGTTTCTAACACAGTAAACACCCCCTAGCAGTCATGAAATAGGAAAAAGTAATTTTGGTCCGCTTCTTTTTTGAATCCACTAAATAGAGAGTAACATAAATACAAAGTTATGGTCTTCTATTATTTCCATCAAGAGGCAAGTGCAAAACTAGCTGGAATTATCCAAAACCTAAACTGTGATATCATAAACAGAGTCAGGTATTAATTAAAAAAGGAAATGCCAAATTAGATTTACATCACTAGTAGAAGTAGAGCACAACAAGTAACTAAGCTACAAGGCACATTTAAACCTGCTGCTTAAACCCTAACAAAAAAATTGCCAAGTGTACTCTAATTTTTGTAACCAACAAGAGTCTTAAATTTCCACCCATCAATACCTGTTTTAAAATACTACAAGTCGAAACAAGTCGACAGTTGACAATCCAAATACAGATAGATAAAAAGGATCGAATTCGTATGGATGATTCTTTCCAGTAAGGCAGCAAGTTTATAACTATCCAATCAATTTCATAAGATAAGTGCAAATTATGAGAAATATATATATAGAAGAAAATCCTAAGAGTCAAAGCTTCCGTATCGTCTAAACCAACACGACGAGAACTAGCGCTGATGCGCGCATCCACCAAACCCCGCAAACGTAGAGATCCCCAGACTAGCATCCCGCATCACTATTCATGACCCACACACGGATCCGATCCGACCCGATCCAGCCGAATTACGCAGGGATCTGGCGAGGCAGAGGACGAAAACGAACCAGGGCGCGTAGAACTCGACGAGGGCGCCGCGGTCCTGGCCGACCTCCTTCTCGAAGGTGGACTCCGTGAGGGCCACGACGTCTTCGCCGTCGGCGAACGCCGGGGCGGCGAAGGCCCAGGCCAAGGCCAAGGCCACGGCAGCGTAGAGGGCCAGGGTTTTGCGCGGCGAGATGCGGGGGATCGCCATGGCTGCGACTTTTTCTGGGGCGGCTTGGCGAAACAGGCCAAGCAGCGAGCTGACGAAAGCGAATACACTTCTCTCGCCTCGCCTCCTCAGCCCCGTTTTATTTGGGCTGTCTTTAATTTATCCGGAATACTAGTACAATACTGCCTTTTTCGCGTTTCCTTCAAACTTTCTCTCCTTGTCTTATTATTACTACTAGCAAAAATACATATACGTTGTAATAGGTGAAAATAATTTTCACGATTGATAAAAATTTTACCAATTTAAATGACAAATCAAAACAAAACAAACAAAAACAATGGTAAAACAAAGTCATAAATCATATATTGCATTGAACTCGGTTGCGTTTGATTCATGCGTAAATCTCTTATGTATACCTTTTCATAGCCTCACAAATTAATTAGATAGTTATTCCATAAGTTGACATATGTGTATTTTGCTATACCTCATCGATCAAAGATTGAAATTTTGATTATTTAATTAGTGACGGTTTTTAACTGTATATGAAAATCATTTGTAAAGCAACAAACTTACCACATACATACCTTAAACGGTGATAATTTAAAAAGGAAAATATTTATGAGAAGACAAATTTGAAAGACAAAAAAGAGAAGGTACTACCTATATTTATGGTGCCACAAATTTTTTTTAAAAAATTAAATGTAAATTACATACACTTACACTGTAACTATATTATAATTACATTGCAATTTTTTAAAAATATACTATAAATTTTAAAAACTATATTGTAATTTTAATACTTACATTATAATTATGTTAATATTCAATATATCAAAATAACGTTGACTAATAAGCAAAGAAAAAAAGAGAAAAGGGTAGGAAGCGAAGGGATACAAATGTCTGTGGTGACGATATACGGACGTAAGGATGCAAGCCCATCAGATGATTGGTCCTACATCTGATTGAAATCAGTTATGAATTTTGGCGGCAGATTTTTGCCAATACCAAAAAGAAAGAAAAAGAAAAGAGAGGAGATTGAAAAGAGAGGGAGAGAATCAGGATGATCGGGAGAAAGAAAAGGAGAGAGAGAGAAAAGACGTCGATTGGAGAAGGGCATGCGTGGCTTCGAGTGAAGGTACATTGTAACGCCCGTTTTGTCGCGGCGTTAGCGGGAAAACTATTTCGCTAAAAACTCTATTTGCGAAAGTTTGCTCTTCGGTTGAGTCTTGTCGTGTGCCAAGGTCTCGTGTCTCCCCTCTCAGTTCAATCCCGGAGAAAACCGCGAAATCGGATTTCAAATCCGAGCCCTAATCCTCCCAAATTCAAATCCTCAGAAAAAGTCCACTTTACCTCCCTCTGCCGTGGGCTGTCCCCCTCTCCCGGCCTACTTCCCTCTCCCTCTCCTCCTTGGGCCGCCGCTGGCCTAGCCCCTCTCGGCCGCTCCCCCTCTCCTCTTCCTTCCCTGGGCCGCCCCCCCCGGCCCAGCTCTCTCCTTCTTGGGCCGCCTCGGCCCAGCCGCCTGCCCGGCCGCCTTTTCCCGCTGGGCCGCGCCAGGCCGCTCGGCCCGCACGCGCCCGAGCCGGGTCCGTCGGCTCTCTCCCTCTCTTTTCTCTCTCTCTCTTCTCCCCAACGGCTCCCGCCGGCGCCGTTCTGTCCCACCGGCGTCCGCCGCTGGTCCCCTCGGCCCCGCCGCCAGCGCGCTTGCCGCCAAGGCGCTGAGCAGCGCGCGCTCTCCCTCTCCCCGTGCCCTTTCCCGTCTCGGCAAGGGACCGGCTCCCCTTTCCTCCCTCTTCCTTTTTCTTTTTCCTCGGCCGCCGACCGCCGCCGACGTTACCCGCTGCCGCGCTTGGCCGCTAGCGCGGGGAGCGCCCACGCGGTCCCCTCGCCGCGCTCCACCGCCTCTCGGCCGCACCGCCTTTCCCCCCCCCGGACCGAACCGACCTAGCGCCCTACAAACCCCCCCCCCGCTCGGCCGCATTTTCTTTTCCCTCCGCCCGGCCGCCATTACCGCCTCCCCGAGCTCGCCCCTTCCCGCCGTCGCCCCTCTTGCTGCCGCCGCCGCGAGAAGAGGAGCCCGGCGCCCTTTTCTTCCCCGGCTCGGGACCGCGTCCCACCGCCGCCCCGCGTCGTCGTCCCCGTCCTCGGCAAGCGCCTTCCGCCGCGGTAAATTTCCTCCCCCCC